>CATKHJ010325261.1:0-18475 GCA_949750685.1 Vernicia montana
ACTTAATTTCTTTAATTTTATTTATTATTGCGCATCAAATAAAATTGAAATAATTTCCTAATTTAATTATTTATTTATTTCTTAAATTAAAATTAATTTCTTATTTTGTTATATTGTTATTATTAATATTTAAATAATAAAAAATAAAAAAATATATACAAAACCAAACAATTGCTAATTCTATATGTACGTACATCGGTTGTACATGTATATTATTTTCATTATTCATTTATATTATTTCTCTTCTAAAATAAAATTTTCAAATTTGTGAGTAGCAAATATATATTGCACATAAATCTATTATCAAATTAGAAAATACACCACCTGATTAAGTCAACCAATGCTTTTTTTTCTTTTTCTTTTTTTTTTTATCAAGTTACTTGTCTACCTTTTTTTTTTAAAAATAAATCGGACAAATTTTTTAAATATTACTAAAAACAAAAGGAAAAGCCTACAACTTTTCTTGATATTGGCATTTTAACGTAAGTTAGTTATCAGTGCCAAAAAAAAAAAAAAAAAGTTTAGTTAAGTATTTTTTTAGATTAATTGAGAGACCGGTCATAATATAAGATGAAAAAAAATAAAAACTTCAATTACCAACACTTGGAAAAAAAATAATTAAAAAAATGCAAAAAAATAAAGAAGGAAGAAGAAGAGAGAAAAAAACATAATATACATTGACAAAAAATGAGATATAGAATGAGAGATGAGAGAGAATAATGTAGGTTTTAATATTTTAATCATTATGAATAGAGAGAAAATAAAATATAATTATATTTAATTTTACATAGAGAATATATTTTTATTGAAATGAGTAAATATATTGAACCAATAAAAGAGAGAGTATTAAAGAAGAGTGTTGCTAGCTTTGCTCATTTTATAATTAAAAATGATAATTCAGTCATAAAAAGTAATTAATGCAGTTCCAGCCAGCTAAATTCTAGCCATTTAGCAAGGTCCTTACCTAAATTAAACCAAATCATAACAACATCATGTTATGGCAAACTACATTTAAAATGATCAAGAAAACATAAATTGACCCAAATACCTAAAAATTGTTTCATCCCAAAATCATATACTCTTTTTCTTTCCTTCTCTTCACAAATTATGACTCATTTTGTATATGTTTCCAACGTATTGTTAGGAATAAATGATTAAAAATAAAAAGAGTCAAAAATTGGTGGCAATTAGGCCAACTAATTTTTGACTAAATTGGTTGGTGGCAGCCAATTTGGATTAAATTGGTTGGTAGCAATTAGGCCAACCAATTTGGACCAAATTAGTTGATGGATGCCTATAAAAGGCATTGAGAGGAAAGACAAAAATATAGTAGAAGAAGAAGAAAAATTCCTAATATTTAGAGAGTTTAAAAAGTTTGAGAAAAATTATCTTGGGTGTATTTGGGATTTTTGAGTGAGAAAAATATTGTGAGTATATGTGGTTGTAACAATTTTCACATAGTAAATATTCTTCTCTGGTTGTCTTTGACAACACCGTAGTTTTTCTCATTTAAGGAGTTTACATGTAAATTTCTTGTATTATCATTTTTTCATTATTTTTTTTTTTGTTATTCTTGCATAATTGTGATTTGGAGAAAATTAGATTAATTAAATTAAGATTTCCTAACAAGTGGTATCAGAGTTTCGGTTACGTGTACGTTAACTATTTGTTTGTGTTGTGCAAGAAAAATGTCAAGCATCAGAGTTGATATTGAGAAGTTTGATGGGAGAATTAATTTTGGCTTGTGGCAAGTACAAGTCAAGGATGTATTAATCTAATCTGGATTACATAAGGCTTTAAAGGGGAGACCGATCCCTGTGTCCAGCGAAAAAAATTTAGAAAAATCCATTGAAAGTAGTGACTTGAGAAAATCCAAAATGACTGACGAAGAATGGGAAGAGTTAGACATGAAAGCTGCAAGTCAAATACGTCTCTGTCTAGCAAAAAATGTTCTTGCCAATGTAATTGGATTGTCTACTATAAAAGAACTGTGGAATAAGCTGATGGAGTTGTACCATACCAAGAATCTTTCAAATAGGTTGTATTTGAAAGAGCAGTTTCATAAATTGCAGATGGAAGAAGGTATAAAAATTTCAGACCATCTGAGTGTTCTAAATAGGATTGTTTCTGAGTTGGAATCTATTGGAGTGAAAATTGATGATGAAGATAAAGCCTTGCGATTCATCTGGTCTCTTCCATCTTCCTACAAACACATGCAACCCATTTTAATGTATGGGAAGGATAATGTGAATTTTTCAGAAGTTGTTAGCAAGTTAATTTCTGAAGAAAGAAGGTTGAATGATGAAGGTAACAATTCTGCTGAAAATTCAGCACTGGTAGTGAACGGTGATTGAAAGAAGAAGAAGTACTCCATGAAGAAACATGTTACATGTTGAGGGTGTGAGCAATCTGGGCACGTAAAGAAAAATTGTCAAAATGGTGGAGCTGGTTTGACTAGTAGCTCCAAGTTTAAAGACGCCGCCAATAATATCTTCCATGATATGAGAGATAATGAGCTCTCTCTGTAAGGAGCTGTGAATGTCCTCATGATATGTTGCTACCTACTAAGTTACTATGAAAAAGGATGTGATTGGTAGCGAGTCCACAAGTTTGCATATGGGCATTGGCTAACGGTTATGCAAGTTGTAGTGGAATTGTTATCGATGGCTAATGAGCTTCCTGAAAAGTCAGCATGGAAGTTGCACCTTAATTTATTAGCATTTTTTTTCAATATGAGTCGAGATAAAATTCTTAGAATTAGGAAATTAATTATAAGTGGGTATGCTTTTATGGTAGAGCATGATAAATTCTTGTAATTTAGAATTATGACTGTCGGTGTTAGACAGTGTTGTAGTAGCTATATATATATATATATATATATATATATATATATATATATATATTAATCATGATGGAGATTGTTAGGAATAAATGATTAAAAATAAAAGAAGTCAAAAATTGGTGACAATTAGGCCAACCAATTTTTGACTAAATTGGTTGGTGGAAATTAGGCCA
Source organism: Vernicia montana (assembly GCA_949750685.1). NCBI lineage: Eukaryota > Viridiplantae > Streptophyta > Magnoliopsida > Malpighiales > Euphorbiaceae > Vernicia > Vernicia montana. Next base: position 3,016 of record CATKHJ010325261.1, read on the forward strand.
ACCAATTTGAACCAAATTTGTTGATGGATGCCTATAAAAAACATTGAGAGGAAAGGCAAAAATATAGTACAATAAGAAGAAAAATTTCTTATATTTAGAGAGTTCAAAAAGTTTGAGAAAAATTCTCTTGGGTATATTTGAAATTTTTGGGTATGAGAAAAATATTGTGAGTATATGTGATTGTAACAATTTTCACATAATGAATATTTTTCTCTGATTGTTTTTAACATCGTGATTTTTCTCCTTTTGGAAGTTTTCACGTAAATTTTTTGTGTTATCATTCTTTCATTATTTCTTTTGTTATTCTTGCATAATTGTTATTTGAAGAAAATTAGATTAATTAAATTAAGATTTCCTAACACGTATAGTATTTCCTACCTTCTTCTTTTCTAAACATATATATAAAAAAAAAAAAAGGAGATTGTTTTTCATGTGTGTTTTGATGATGTCAAAACTTTGTTTTACCATTTAAATCACTTAATATTTTGCTGTTAAGTTATTTTGTTGATATGCAGGTGGTACCGCTCATTCTTAATTTTTAACGAACGTTACATTTAATTAAATTTCAAAAATTTGGGATAGAGAGCAAATTCATGCTCGTTACTGAACCTTCACGCTTATTACTGCTACATTTCACCAACGATTCAAGTAATCACAAGCGTTATTCACTAAGACAGTCAAGCAGAGGGAACACTCATTATCAATTTTTAATGAACATTACCCTTCGATAATTAATTTGGGACTTCCAACATAGAGAGGAATTTAAGGAACGTTACTTGAAAGTCACCAACGTTATATAACAAAGTAACGAATGTTACTTGTCGTTTTCAAGCAAAATCTGCAAAGATTTTTAGCTGTTGAAGATGACGTGAGACGTAAGAGCTGGTAAATGTCATTTTCACTTCAGAACAATCATATTTTTGAACTTAATTTGGATACATATATATGGGTGATGTTCCTAAGTGAAAACTATGAGATTACAAGTGCATTTAAGTGATTATCGAACTCTAAATCTTCAAATTGTTTTAGAATACCTTGTACTTGCACTTAAATTCCTTGTGTTCATTCTTTGTAAAGCTATTAAGTCTAAACTCTCATCTTTGTAATAATTTTGTGCAAGTCTTGAGAGATTTTAAATCTCAAATCATCTTGTAATTCATGTATTGGGTGAAATCTCAGAAATCTAGTGTAAATGGCGAATTCATGAAGAAATTTATTGATCATAAAATTCCAAAAAAAAAAAAAAAGGGACAATTAAATATGAAAGAATGAAGAAATTGGGAAGCCAACTCTAACATTGATTTTAATGTTGTAAATAGAAGACAACAGTTTCTAACAAGAAAATTGATTGCAAAATCCAAAAATGTTCTCCATCAGATTTCATGGTCAAAAGCAAGTTAGGTCCTACTTGGCATTACATATACATATATATTCAAAAATTTTGGTATGTGTATTCTTTATTTACCACCAATTTCTTAATTATTTGACAACCTGGACTCATCTTCTCTTGCTCTTTTTTTTTTTTTTTTTTTTTTTTGCCAAATATCATCTATTGCTCTTATTAAGGCTTTTTTCCTCACCAAACCGACCCCCTCTGTTCCTTTCCATTAAATTCTGAATGTGTTCCTCATAATGTGAATTTTTATTTTTTTTATACCCTGTGTATAACTATCTTTTATATACTCTGCGGTGAACAGTGAGAGTAACTATTAAACTGTAAAAATTACTAATAAGAAAATAAAAAATTTATAAAAATATAGATGTATATAATAAAAAGTTACAAGTACATAATTTTTATAAAAACTGGTAGAAAGTATTTTCTTAAATATTTTGAAGTTCCACGATTTTTATTATTATATATAAAAGATAATTACTAAATTTTAAAGTTGAAATTTTCAGCACTAGCCTTACATTATAAAAATCCTAAAAAATATTTGAGTAATATTAGAATGATCAAGCATTGGGAAAAATCAAATCATAAGAATAAAATAAATATGGAAAGAAATAAAAATAAATATTGAAACCAGAAAGTTATCAAAGAATCTCTGTAAAATATCCATAGTCCATAAAATATAATAAATGCAGAAAATTTATGGAAGAAAGAAGGTGAAAGCCCACAGCCACAAATTTACTCTGAGACAATGGGACACGAAACACTGATGGAGATTTAATTTGAGATTAAAATTGACCTCCCAACAATGGAGCAGGTTTTATTAAATTTTGAGTGGCTTGCCAAAAAATGTTGTTAATGTATATTAATGGAGTTTTCGTACAATTTGAATGACCCACGGGATGAGAAGCTTGGCATTTGATTTTTTTTTTTTTTATAACATGAATAAACTTAAGAATTTGTCAGCAACTTTAATCTTACCATTATACCTTTATACTTACCGCTATATCAAAACCTCATTGGCATGAAGCTAAATTTCAAACTTTCTTTTTTCCAACCCTAAAAGTTATAAATTTATGGCCCTAATGATTATCATAGGTGTCTAATTAATCCTTCAATCTCCCATAAGGGTATAGTTGAAAGGAATAATTTAATATACTTATTAATCAATCATGCTCTTTTCTTACTAAAAAGGAAAAAATATAAAAATAAATTAAAATAATTTATACTTTTATCATATGGAAAATATATGTCAACAAACACTGCATTTAAATATCAAGACAAAATTGAAGTCAAACCAGCATAACAACCACCACCAAGGTTTAGACAAAAGAACCTAATAGCTTCTCCAATAAAATAACAAATGAAAAAAAAAAAAAAAAAAAATCAACATCTAGACTAATACATAAGAACTATTGAATGGGGCTCTCTCACAATCAACTAAGCCCCCTGTATGTGGCACGTACACTAAAATTATGCCTTCAAAATCTATCTCTTGCATGCTTACAAGAGTTGATAATCGTAATCGTGGACCGTACACATACAACCACCCACCAATAAGCGAGCAGGAGACTGTTATCTTTTAACAGTAATCGAAGTGCTTTCCAATCAGATAGTTAATTTCACTTAGTCGTGTTTAGAGGAACTTGAGTATTCAGTTCCATTTTCTGCAGAAGTTACCCCAGATGAAGCGGACATGTCACTGCTGGTTGCATTTCCATTCCGTAAACTCTTAGCTGCTAGTGCTGAGTTTCTCTGAGGATCATTAGTAGCAGGCTTCTGCCCCTCCTCTGCTAGTTTTTTAATAAGATTCATAACAGTAGGAAGGAACTTCGTAGACAAGGAAATAAGCCCAGGAAGCTGAAAACAAAAGACTCACAAAATCAGGCTTAACGTTGCAGAAACTAATAAAATGGTTACTTTTTAATGCAGTTATTTAATAAATAATTTTGAGCAAAGTGAAGCAAACACCATTGAAACTGACTCTAAGGTGGTGTTTGACAAAACTGAGTTTTTTTTTAACGAGCAAAACTAAAGGTACTTGTTAAATAGTACAAGTGATGAAATTTCTAACTTATAAAACTATTTACGAATCTAATCATTTATTGTATTCAGTATAAATTTTAAATTCAAAATTTTGACTTATCATTGCAAATGATTTTAATTTAATCAAGTTTTTTAAATGATACATTGCCAAGCAACTTAAAATTAAAAAGTGTTGAAAATTTTAATTTTAAGTGTTGAATAGAATTTTCAAAAACCACCTAAATAGGTTAATTAATTCAGTTATCAGTCTCAACAACTAAGTCTATGGTCCAAAGATGAAACTCACAGCGCCATTTTGGAATTCACCAGCAATGTCTAGTTGCACCCACAAGGCTTTAATGAGTAGAAAAACTACAAAGATGAAAGCCAGATAGAAGGGATTTCTGCCATAAAAATAAAAATTTAAAAAAAAAAAAAAAAAGCGTTAGCCCACAAGGGGTCTCATCTTTTGTCCATCAAAATTAATGACAACTACATCACAAAGACGTACCTCAGAAGTGTCATAAATTCATTAAATCCCAGTACAATCAAAGCAACAATTGCCCATGGGGGTGGTAACCAGTTGTTATTACGTTTGTTGGCTTCCTGAAAATTGAAACAGAGAAGCAAATTAATGGAACATATGCAAAAAAAGAGAAATGCGAGTGATATTCACAAGGCTTATGCATTTAGTTGTATCTCAAAGTCTCAACTATAATAGCACTATTTCCAATTCCTACTAAAGCAATATGACAAATATAGCACTATTAACACAAAATCACTTGACAACAGCATTACAGAGCAGAAAATCTTGACCATCAAGCAGAATACATGCGATACTTTACTTCCAATATGGAAAATTTATCCAATTATCCAAAGCCAGGACGAATTCTGGTAAGGTTTTATGCCACTGCACCTTCTACATGCAAAAGCATATAGCCACCTTATATTACCTTTAACTATTTGTAACTCATATCCAATCATTATTAAATGCTCAACAGTTTATGTTTGCCCAATAGTTCTTGACCAAACCCAGAGACCAGGAACTCCATTCTTAACTCAGTAGTGTTTACTGGTCCCAGCTGGAGCCAGTAAACACTAAACACTTCAGTATAAAGTGAAACTGCCCAGCTCCAAAGAACAAGGGAAAAAATGCATGAAATGAGTTATAGGTGATAATTATGCCTGAGCAGAAATGGCCTGAGTGACGCTGTACTCTGTCTCTGCCTTGAATTGCCTCCACAAAGATTTGCACTGGACAGGTGTGATCAATGTCCTTGACAATGGGATCTGTAGTAGAATAATCAGTTACAAGTGTCAGTTAGGAATTCAAGGTAAAACAAAAGGCTCTCAAAGAATTAGTGAGCTCAGGAAAGAGAGGGAAATCTCAAACTATCATCAATGCCCTTGTCCCAATATGTAAGCTCAAAATATCCAATAAGCAATTTCCAATTAATTTATCATGGTGTTTAGCGCTGGAACTTGACCAATCAAACAGGATCTCCAACACAAACAATAGTAAGCAGTATGCACTTATTTACATTGATAACCATATGTTTGGAGCTACAGATCCATTCATTCTACCATCAATGGGATTCATTTTCACAAGTACATACTATATTTGAAAATACATAAAGAAATAAATTGACAATCAAACTAACAAAAGTAGAAAAATAACAATGTCCAGCACTTTCTTCATATTGAAAGGGCTGGGCTTAGTGACACTGTTAAATATAATTCATTTAAACACCATTCAGAAAAGTACAAGAATATCAAGTAGCTTCCAGTGTTTCAATGTTTTATGAGAGAACCATCTAATTCAAATGTTTTATGTAGTTCAAAGTTCCCCATTTTTTTAGTTAGTTATATATGCTTTTATGACAACAATACTTAAAACAAAGTGTTGTAAACTGCAAGAAAAAATAGCAATAAAAAAAGAAAGTCAACCTCTTCCCAGGAGCTTGAGGCCAGTGGATCATATGTTGTAACACTTCTATCAGTAATAGCAGCATTTTTCTTGGTATCCAACAAAGCAGATGATAGGGTACTTTCAATCTTATCAGCATCATCATCCAAACGGATTGCAACCATTACGGATAATAACTTCAATGACTGGAAAAAGTTAATCAATCAAATCATTGATGATCCAATTGCAATATATATATATATATATATATATATATATTAAGATTCAACATTTGATAAACTTGAATTGCATCATACCGCAGAGCGGGCAACTTTTGTGATTGCTCGAATATCTTCATTTCCAGTCCAAACTCGTGGCATTGAATCAGAATCATGGCTAAATAACATAGAAAACCTGTATGCAAATTTGACAGTTAATCCCCAGATATGCACTCTGAATCAAATCAAATAGCAAAAACCAAAATATTCTGATTTGCTACCTGTCTTTCATATGGATCAGGACTCGTCCAGCTTCTTCCTTTGCTTTTGCTTCAACTACACCCCTTGCGTAACTCTCCAAACTTGTAAGCATTTTATCCTTAGTTTGTTCATCCATGTCAAAGCCAACAAGTGCGCTAGAAAGGCCAGAAACAGCTGATTCTGTCTCGCGCCGCAGAAGTTTCCTTATTGCTGGCCAAGTCTCATTATTAGCTCCATCCAAAAGAGCTTCTACAGGTCCTGATAATGCCTCATTCAGTTTTGCCTGTAAATGGTGCCAGTGAAATTTTTGTGTCAACATATATTCATAAAACAAGACAAACTTCTCAAGATTCTATCGTTCTAACTATCAATCACTGATCATACAAATGCTGTCACAAGACAAGCCTAACAAGCTTTTACAATATATAAAATCCATAAATGTGCAATTTTTTCCATTAATTTACTAATTTTGCAATAATGAAATATTGATCATAACATAAAAGTGCTCCATGTACATATTTTCCTCCATGTACATATTTTCTCCACCAACCATCACTTCAGCACAATTGAACTCATTTAACAATTTCCCATCATACAAGAGATTTATTTAATTCCAACATATTCACAGATACCTAAATTAACTTCCATATAAACAGACATTATATAGCACACTCATCTTGCATTCAGGTCAATCACTGAAGTAAAGAGCATAAAGAGTAAAAATCTGTTAATAATAATACCTCAAAAGATGATGTCAGTTCAGACAGTTTAGCAGCAAGGACAGAAGCAATATGTGCATCTATATCACGTCGAAGCTTGTCCCTCATTTTAGAGGTGTCCCAATTTGCTTGTTCAATGACAGCATCTGTAATTATTATGTATCAATGTTAAAACATACTTTGGTAAGCCGCTTCGGTAAAGCCAACAAGTTTAATTCTAAGTACGTCTACAATATGGGATGAAACAAAAGATCATCAATATTTGATGATACAATGACTCACCATAAAAGTTCACCTTTAAATTTTGAGGATTTAGTTACCTATTCAGTGTTTTAAAGATTTTTGTCTTGTGTTTTTGTTTTCTCAGCATTTTTTCTACATCACTCAAGCAAATTAAGTGATATAATGGAACTTAATAATACCTGTACATCCGTTGTCAAATAGAGCCATGTAAGACTCACTGCAAGAATGAGCAGCCAAAGAAAACCCTTCCCCAGCATTCAAAGCCTTATCAAATGCTTCCTTGAATTTGTCAAATGCTCCTGACCTTATATGTCCCAACATGGATTGGAATACCGGTTGGACAAGCTACCAAATCAGAAGAAAACAAATAATGAGAAATTAAACGACAAACAACTGAACATATATTCAAGTTGACTATTGGTAAATTAGATTCTGTGAAAAAAAAATCAATGTATACATTAAAAGAAAAAAAAATTGAAACATCCATATGCACAAACTTTTGAGGAATGAAACCCCATATCATGAAATGGGGTGTGGCGTAATGTGATGTTTGGGCCTCTCAACCTGCTAGGTCAAGCCTTTTGGTTGGATGCCACAAACAAGGGAACAGTGGCACAGATGGTCTGCTTACACAAGCACGACACTAAGGCCTAGTTGGCCACATGCAAATAATCCAACATTTTCCTTTTCATCTCTTCTCATTCCCATCTACAGCTCAAAGTCTCAAACCAACAAGCAAACATTGACTTCAAACTAGTTTCGATTCTAATTTGAATAGAATTTTTTTTCTACACTTCCATTGGGATTGCATTTGGGCCAAATAATGAGGGTATCCCCCACCATCACATGAAATCTCCTCACAACGGAAAATATATTATCAGTGACCAATTCATGAACAGTCCTAGAGTTATGAAGCTAATATTGTAATTGTCAATCATAAGAATCAGTAACATCCCACTCTTTTAGTTGCACATGGACAGACGTATAGGTTATAAAGCAACATTCACATTTTCAGTTTCATTACAATGCTGCAGTCTTCTCTATAGATTAAATAGCTTAATACTACCATAAATGTACTATAGACAACTGAAGAGATGGATTACTTGTAGCAATTTCTCTTCAAGCTGTTTTCGCTTAGCAGATCTGACTCCTTCATCAAAATAAGTAGCTTCCACGTCATACCTGGAATTAAAAGAAAATAAAACTCAATAATGCTAATGAGTATAATAGTATATCAACATAGATTTTTTTCAAAGATAATGCTAAATAACAGAACAAGCGCTCCAGAAAAGAATATTCTCAGATGATATCATTCAGAGTAGAAAACAACATGAAAATTGCATCAAAAGCTAATGCAGAGATGCTTAGCAACTAAGCCACTCTATCTGATCATTGGGATCAAATTGACGTAATTATCTAGGGTCAGGAGAAAAGAATTGACGAATGAAAACAATGAATAATTTAACATATGGAACCTCATACATTATAACAGATAAGTCAACAAGATCTATATGCAACCTGCCAACCTATAAACCACCAGATATAATATAACCCACCATACTAAGAGTTTCCATCCCAGTACTCATTTTTTTTTTTACAATTCCTACTAATTTTTATGAAAAGAAAGTCCATATACTATGTAACTCTCTAATATTACCACAGTGGACAAGACAAGTAGCAAAGTGCATAAATATAGATAGCACATGTGCCACAGCTTAAGGCAGCACCATGAAGCTGTCTACCCCCATGTGAAATTACATGAGTAACAAAGCTATTGTAAAGGTATAAAAAGGATTTGAAGGACAACACTTACTCCGACAGACATGCATTTAGAGTTGAACTAAGCTTCTTGCCAAAGCCAGAAACTGGGCCAGATTGTACAGCTTCTTCGATTTGACACCACTCCTGTAGTGTGGTTTTATAAACAAATTTGGTTAGTGAACTTTTATAATTTTTTAGTCAATTCAACTTTTTAACAGCGAGCAAGCTTAATTCAATCAAAAAATAAAAACAAATGAGCATGAGAAAAACATATACCTCGTTTGCACTGAAATTAGCATACTTTTCATTGGCAATTTCTTCGCAGCGTACGGTAGCAACCATCACCTGTAAATGGATGGATAATAAAAGTCATTAAATACATGTCAATGCATTTATTATAAGCATCTGTGCAAACATTCACAAAATTACCTTGTGGGCAGGAAGGTCAAGGTCCTTGTTGTCCTTGATGACCTTCCAGATTTGTTGAGAACTAAAAGAAAATCCAGAAGCAGGAACTACACCCCGTCGATCTCCCGCAAGGCCACCAGGTGCAATAGAATGATTGAATCGTTGCCTCAAATTAGCAACCTTAATTAAAAAATAGTAAAACAAATTACAAAATGAATGCCAACTAACCAAGAGATCTAGCAATGTGTTCTACAATGTAAACAAGAATCCTGGAAATAAAAGAAACGACTTGCAACGTGATAAATTTCAATTGTGAGGACAGGATAGTTGAAATTCATAACCATAAAATCATTTAATTTTGATATACATCTAACTTCAAGTGAATGCCTATTACTTAACTATTAGGGAAAAAAAAAAAAGCAACAATCTCAAGATTCAACATCATGTAATCTCATTTCCAGCGTTCACACATCCCTTAAGGATCTAAGTTAATTTCGACAAAAATCTGGCTTACTTGTTCTCTGAATTGTTCTTCCTTTTCTTCAAAACTAGAAAGTGCAACAACTTCCACCTGTCCACACATCACAAGTAAGAGAAGATCACCATATATTCTCTATTTTCCCTTCTAAAAGAGGACATGCATAAGCTTATCTCAGCAAACAGGATGATATCTCACATTAAAAAATTCACTTAATGGAGTTTCCTTGTGTGCTTGTGGCTTAGGAACAGCATCCCAGATCTGCAGTTAAAGAAAGAAAAAGAAAAGTCAGAGAACAGTGTTGTTTAAGTCAATCAATAAAAAGGGAAGCACATTTTTTACCTTCTGAATATCTTCTCTTAGAACAGGTTCTAAATTCTCCAGTGGTGTCTGTAAATAATGAAAGATCAAAACACAATAAAATATTTGGCCAAGTTCACTTTACACTAGGAAGTAATGATAAACTCAAAACATAAGAAGAAATGAAATAAGAAAGACTAAATTTCTCTCCTGTCAAAACGTTAAGCTAAACATAAGAGAGGAACACACCCTTGTTTTATCACGAATGACAAACATCAAAGTTGTTTTGCGTGGACTAAACAATCGCATCATAACCTGCAAGCAAACAAAAACCATACATAGAAGCATGGAAGCTTAAGAAAACCAGGTTAACTGCTTATGGAAAAAACCTATACTGAGAGTACCTGGAATACAGTCTTCAAAAGAGGTTTATTTGCAGCTTGCTCACGGCCAATATCATGACACCACCTAAGAAACATTTCACAGCAAGACCATGCATACAAATTATTGGAAACCATTTCATGAAACATTGATAAATTTGAATAATTCAAGTCTAGTGCTAAATGTAGATCTTACATGTTAATCAATACTATATCTGAAACAGCAAGGGCAAACAGGGCACTCTGCTTCTCAAATGCAGTGTCATCCTAAAATATGAGGGGGAAAAAGGTAAGTGACAGCAAACATTATTGGTGGGGGGGTGGGGGTGTGATGTGTGTGGGAAGAGATTTTGCTGCTGAAATTGCCACGTTAAGCACATATGGCATGCTTTACTAATATAAAATGAAAAGTCAGGCTCCATCCAACTTGTTGCTTACATCATTGACCAAAGAATTCTACACATGCTTAAATCAGACAACAGTCAATATGCAGCAACCCAATTGTTAAACCAAACACATCAAATTCTAAACCTGTGCAATTTCAAGCAGTCAGTTGCGAATATTGTATCTGAACCAATTGATACATTTGCATCCTAACCACAATTCTTGAAAGAATCATTTTGCTATATGGCTATATATAGGTATTCCATAAAATAAATGAATTTATACTTCAAGCAGGGTATAAAAGATGATAGAAAAATGCATGTTGTCACAAGGAAAGGATAGAATGTGCACCTCTCCTCGTTCTCTTCCATCAGTGCCCTCTAAGTCCATTACAAGAGTAGACGGCTCAATGCCAGCACATCTAGCTAACCATATACCTTTAGTAGTTTGAGACCTGAAAAGAATAATAAACCGTCAAGCTTCCAAAATCCTAAATATTTTTTATTTAACATAAAAAATAAGAAGAAAATCTAACATGAAATCAATACAAGAGTATACCTTCCTTTAAAGGCATCCATCTCTCTAAAGTTGGTACCAAACAAATGGTTTAATAGAGTGCTTTTCCCTGTTCAGTCCATAGGAAACAATATCTAACTCTTTAGACAATGTAGATTAATCAATAATAGAGTTGAAAGCAGAAAATGTGAAAGCTGAAGTCTAACTCTGAAAAAAAAAGGAACAAAATATGCTGTTCATAGTAAATATGGCAGCAATGACTTTTCCCATTGATTAGAACCTACATCCACTAAATTTCAAATAAAAACCTTTTATTTTTTTGCTAGCTAGTTCATATTATTCTAGCTAATAACTAATGATGTCAATTGCAAGTTACAGCATGAAATCTCACTACTGGAGATACATGAAACTATAAATTAACAAGTTAATGGAGAAAAAGGAAGAATACATACCACTACTTTGAGGGCCCATGATGGAGACTACAGCATATGAGAGTCCACATTCCCCCAATCTCACATCCTTGATAAATTGATCTAATCCATCAGCATTAAATGCGCCATCTCCATCAATTAACTGAGTGGAACAGCATTCTTTGTTTTTTGCTGAAACCACGAGGGATACATATTGATTAGTAAAATATTATAGCTTCCAAAGTTTCATATTATTAATGTTAAAAGACATTGTGATCATAAAACCTTCAAAACAGCTCGTTAATTCACAGAATAAGCCAACTCCGCATGAATTTAAATTCAAAACTGAAAAACACGAGATCATCTAGCCACCAAAGATAAGATTAATATTTCACCAACAACCACAAAAAACTTATCAGTTCATGAGATTCATAATCATTACTTTGCAGCAACCATCCACCCTCACCAATGATGGCTGAGAAAAAGAAAATGAAAAGATACCATAATCTTCAATAAAATGGCGTTTTCTGATTTCATTTGAAAATAATCAAATTCATACATTCGATTGAAATTAACCCTTTATTCATCAAATCACAATAAGAAAAATTCTCTAAATCTTAAACTCTTATCCATTTCCCCTCATTTTCCAAGCTACCAAACAGGATTAACAATTTCATCGCGATCCAAATTCAAAAACCCAAAAACAAACCAATAATTTATAAAAATCACCTGAAAACCCAAATCCCAAATCAAAATTGGGTCCAATCTATCTTCTCAGAAAAACAGTTATTCATTTTCGTAATATAATGCGCTCATATGTTTCGAGTAGCTTCAATTACTGAAAAACCCCGCTAAAATTTCACCAATTTGACAACAAAAATGAACCGCAAAAACAGTTACGCAAAGCTAATCCAAAACGGATGATAATAATAACGGCTTAATAAATTAACATGAATCAGATACATAATAATTATGATTAAAACAGCTTCAATTGAACAATGTTAATGTGGAGAGAGAGAGATTTATATACAAATTGGATCAGAGAAATTGAAATTGAGAGATTACCCATTTGAATTGGATCGAAACTGGAGAGGATTGACAGCTCAATTCGACCTAAGAAATGTTGGGTAGTGAAGATCGATTGATAAAGATGGAAGAAAGAAGAAAACAGAGAGATCTCAAAGGTGGAATTATTTTCACTTCTATGTGCTTTTTTTTTTTTTTCCTTCCTTTTTAATTTAAAGTTGAGGGCTTGACTGTCCCATGATTTTTTTTTTTTTTAAGCATAAAATTGGATTTAAAACAAAAAAAAAAATGGTTTTGAGGTTTTTTTCTGGTAAAAGATGGCTAAAGAAGGTAAACTCTCTTTTTTCCAAAGAAAAATTAGTGCTAGTTTCATTTGTCATTAATGGTAAAAAGTTACACTTGTTTTATCATTGCAAGTACTCTACAAAACAAAAGAAAAAAAATAAAAATTTTCTTTTTTTATAATTTTTACAATCTTTTAAAATAAATGATCAATTACAATATAAATTAAATTTGAAAGTCCAACCTAATATGTTTTAAATTATTAATTTTGATATTTCTGACCGTTAAATCAAAATCTGATTCACATGTATATATATTTATCTATAATTATTTTCATTATATTTTTAAAGTGTAAAAAATAAATTTTTTTAGTATTTGAGCTATCCATTGTACTCTTTAGAGTTCAAATATCCTTGACCTGTAAAAAAACCTATACTAACCTATACTAACATAACTAATGATGAAATTTGTAACTCACTAAATTTTCTTAAAAATCTTGTTTGTGGTTGATTTAAAAATAAAAGTTTCAAGAATTTAAATAATTCCAGAAACGTGTTTATATTTTAATTAGCAAACCATTTTTGTATTTAGTAGTGGACCTCTTAGTTTTTAGTGATATATAATTTTTTGAAAAAATTTGAGTGACCACAAGTAATTTTTTAAAAAAATTTAAATTATTTTTTAATACATATTAAGATTTTTTAAAAAATCTTAAAGACAATTACCATCCAGGGATTTACCATTGTTTGTATTAATTTTCTTGTATTTCTATTTATTATTATTTAATAAGTTTTATAATAATATGTGTGAAATATAAAGATTAGTGTGTCTTTTATATATCTCTTTTATATTTATGTATGTGTTTATATATTTCTAAAAAAAATTATAATAGTATATTTTTTTTGTTTTTGCAAATTCGCTATGTTAATTTAACAAGATTATGTAGGAAGTTATTAATAAGAATTTCAAATTATGTAAAATTAAAATTTATGCCATATAAAAGTCAACTTATTAAGGATAAATTTGCAAAAATAAAAAATTGGCATTAACATTTTGTATTTTTTTTTTTTTTTTTTTTCTGATTGTTAAAGATTGAAAAATCCAAATTAACAATACAAATTTCACGTGCACATGTTACCACTTTTATTAGAGATTCCTCAGACACTAGTCTCATAAATGTCCACGAAATCACATGATGTGTGAAATGAATTTTCCCATAATAATTCTTTATTTTAATTAAAAAAAATTATTGAATTAAAGTAATTTCTAAATATATCATTAAGTATGTTTTCAAATTTATGGGATAAAAAAAATTAACCTGAAATTTGTTAGTCATTAAACTTAATTATATGGTTAATTATTAATAATTAAAAATTAAAAAAAAAATCCTATCTGGTCCGCAACCCAAATCAGCAGCCACGGATGTTCATAATTTGTGGGACCCAGCTGTGGGTCATACTAGTTATGCGGTTGATTACGTGGCAGAAGATCACTGGATGAATGAGGGTTTATGATTTTGTTAAAAAAAAAAGGAAAGAAAAGAAATGGGGCGGGGGATGGGTCCCACATTTATTTCCTCAAACCGACTTGAGTGGGATCCACTTGGCGCCGTCCATTTTATTAATTTTCAGTTTCTGATGAAAGTGGACGGTGCGATCCTATGAACCTTTTGAGCGCGTGCAACCACGCTCCACTCATCCACCGTGGATAGTGCTACTTTCGGTATAGCCGAAGCAATTTCTAACCAACATTCCTCTCTCTTTTTTTTTTTTTTTTTTTGGTATTTAAGTAATTTCAATGATTTTTTTTTAAAGGAGATTATTAACGTTAATCTTTGAATTTAAGTAACAAAAAATCGTATTTTTTGAAAAATAAAATAATTTGTTTAGTTTTAAAAATATTTTATAAAGGGAATGATTAGATAAGATAATAAAAAAGAATTAAGATAAAGATAAAGTGGCAAAAAGAATTAAGAAAAAAGATAAAGTGGCATATTCACAGGGTAAAATAAATTAGCTTTAATGCAAGAGTTGATATTTGGCACAAAAAAAAAAAAAAAAATGTAAGAGTTGACAATTTTGAGAGTTAATTAATGTTATGAGATTAAAGCAGCAGAGAAAAAAAAAAGTTGCTGAATTAATAATCTACCTTTTAACTCTAAATTTGTTTTTTGGGGTTTTTTTTGTTATCTTAAAAATTCAAATTATATCATGAGGTTTTATTGATAAAATGTCAAAAGTATAAATATGACTTTTTTTTTTATTGGTGTTTAAGTGAATTCTTAATTTTTTTTTTGTCTCATTAGACTCTTAATTTTTTTAAAATAGTATATATAAAATCCTCTCATTTGAATTGATACTCAAGTGAGCCCTTAATTTTTTTTTTTGTCTCATTAAACCCTTAATCTTTTTAAAATGGTACATATAAAATCATCCATTCATAATTTAGGATTTTTGTCAAATGATGTTAAAAATAAAAAATTAATATATATGCACCTACGTACTAATTTTTATTTTTGTATAAATATTTTTTAAACTATTTAGAGAAAATTTAATATTTGTGAAATTTAAAGTTAATAAAATTAATTAATTAATTAAAATATTACAAATTTAATTTAATATAAAATGATTTCTTAATCCTTATAATTTATAAAAAAAATTATATTTTATATTTTAATAAAGATAAAATATTTTTTTTATTTCTCTCTTCGGTTTTGAATATTTTTTTAAAAATAAAGATAAAATATATTTTAT
>CATKHJ010325381.1:0-20289 GCA_949750685.1 Vernicia montana
TTTCGGATATTAATTAGAGTCAAAATGGATTTTTACCTTATATTTTCCCAAATAAAAATAAAATAAGGTGGCGACTCTAAATCAATTTTCAAAATCAATCGATTTGAGCTCGAGGATTCTATCGTGAGTTCAAACTCAAATGAGCATTTCGATTCACATTAGCGGATCGGACCGGTGCTCGGGCGAGGCCTCACAAGTAGCAATGAAGAAGAAAACAAGGACAACTTTATCAGCAGAGGCAGAAGCTATGTTATTAACTATGAGACATGCAGTAGGTGCTGGTTTCCCTAAAATCATTCTAGAGACTGATTGTAAAGTCTTAAAGGATGTGTATTCTATTCCAGATGCAACATATCCTTAGGAGATACAGCCTTTGCTTTCAGTTGTTAAAGAACTCCAAAGGAATTTCGTTTATTGTTCACTGAGCCGGGTAAAGCGTGAAGTTAATAAATGTGTAGACTGGGTTGCTTCTACTTTGTTAAACCAATTTTTATCCCCTGTTTGGCATGTATATCCGCCTCCAAAGCTGTAAACTCTATTGTTTTCTGATATTGTTCAATGAATGCAAATCTCATTTGGCAAAAAAAAAAGAAAAAAGAAAAAAGAGTAATAGGTAGGAATGGCAATATATTAAATATGGGATGGATATTACAAAACTCTGAATTAGACCTACTAAAAAAATAAGAATAAATTATTATTTTGTCTATGAGATTTAATTAAATTAACATAGTGGTCCATTTTGTTTCCGTAATAAAATAATTATTTCGTTCAAATTTTTTTATTTTTACCGTAAAATATAAGTGAAATGATTAAATTAACCCTTATATATATATATATATATATATATATGTTAAAACCAAGCAAAAAAAAAATTAAAACTAACCCTACAATCTCCTCTGCAACTCATGAAATCTGCAAAATCCAAATCTTATCTTCCCTTGATTTTCTTAAAGACTCTCGTCGAGGCTTCGCTAAAGGCAAAAAATAAGTTTTTTTTTTTTCCTCTCTCTAATGGGCTCTATTTTACTTTGTTTTGATCTATCTAATTTAAGATTACGTTTGGTATGACGTAATATAATAAATTATATAATGGAATGAGAAATTTAATGTAATGAAGATGTAATATAATATAATGAATATTACATTACTTTATTTAGAAGTATAAATGAAATAATCATGTAATATAATGATTAAAATAATTAATTATTTTATAATTATAAAAATAAAATATTGAATTGTAAATTATATTTATTTAAGTTAATTAATTATATTAAAATTAATATAATAAAAGAAAGGATAAGTATTAATTATGGTAAAAAAGAAAAGTATTAATTGTGTTGTAAAAAAGAAAAGTGGTAACTAAAAACTTTTTGTTGTAAAAAAATTAAGCCATTAAAAAAATTGTTATAAAAAAAAACATATCATTAAATTTTTTTAAATAATAAAAAATAATTCATAAAAAATGAAAACAAGCCATGCAAAAAATATTTATTGTAAAAAAAGAAAAAATACCATTGAAAAAAATTATTGCAACAAAAAAGAAAAAAAAATTATTATAAAAAAAAAGTAAGAAATAGCAAATGAAAAATATAATGGGTTTTTTTGAATGTAATGATTATTATATTTTTTAAGGTATGAAAAATTAATAATATAATATTTATTACATTGCATTCAAAATTTTTTACACAATTAAATAAAGTAATCCAACAAGTAATATAATTTTTATTACATTACAATATTAATTACGATCTACCAACATGTCCTAAATGTTTATCTTTACACTTTGCATTTGTTTGAAAGATTTGAAAATTCTTCTTTTTTAATTGCAGTATTATAGTAATTAAGAAGTAAGATGTTCCATTGAATCTCACACAAATTCTGGTTTTTCACATGTAAATTATGGCCTTTTTTGTTTCTTAATTGATGGCAGATCTAACCCCTTTGTTTCTTTCTATCTCTGATTATTTGAGGATTTGATGATGCTTGCATTTTTTTTTCCGGTGAAAAAAAGTTACCACTTATCATATAACCTCCACATTCATAATTTTAACACAAACTATAAAAACTAAAACACCAAGTTTTAGCAGGAAAAAAAAAAAAAAAAAAAAAATCCAATTTCCTAGTAAATCAATTTACTTGCCCACAAAACCATTTCAATAACATTCCCAAGTGAGTACATTCAAAAGCCGCAAAAATTAAAATGTTCATGCGATTGAGAGTGGGCCATGGGACGCTGATGATCATTGATTTCAATGGTCACATGGCGCTAAAGACTAAAAGAGATCAAATCAGATGGAAAAGATTTTCGCCAGTTTGCGGCCTGGTAGGAAAAAAAAAAATCTGTGATTCATATTTTTTTTTTTTTTGGCCAAATAATCTGTGATTCATATGATTATCAACAAATGCAAATAACTTATTATATAGTGTAAGCTAAGAATGAAATTAATTAATTAAATTAAAACCTAACTTTAGAAATTAGAAACTAGAAAGCTCTCTGCCTAATAAATTTTGCAAATGAGAGACGGGAAAGAGAGACGAGACGGAGGGTTATTTTGGCTATAAAAATGTTATTTTTTTTTTCTATTATTTATTTATTTATTTAATAAAGTTCAAAAAACAATTGGACTGGAAATACTATTTAGTTGACATAAATAAAATTCAGGAACTTTTTAATTATTCTTTAAAAAAATGAACGATTATATTAATTAAATTAAATTTTAAAAATTAAATAATAATTTATCTAAAAAATAATAATATCCATACCGTTTCGGGTAGAGAGTAATTGGTCTGAGCAGGAATTACCCTTTATCTATTTTTTTTTTCTCTTTAAAAAATAATTCTTTTTATTTTATTTTTACATTTATATGTTGACTGGTATTTTTTTCACAGTGTCCATACAACATAATTTATTTTTAAATTTTATTGTCATCCCTAGTTATAGTTTTTTTTTTTTTCAAATAATTCAATCACAAATTATGTATTACACCCTCTCTTTTTCCTTGTTTAGTTGTCCTATTCCTGTAGTTTTCTTCTTCTTTCTACAGATGGAAAATGAAAGAAGCAAGATTATTCAACACAAAATTTTAATGAGAATAACGCCATATTTTTATTTTTATTTTTTTAACTTTTGAAAAAGGATAAAACGTTGAATTTGTTCTAAATTAAGTTTAAGATATAATTTGAACAAAATTTTCAATTTTAGATAAGTTTATTCTAATTTATATGGAAAAAAATAAAAGATTACTTTTTATTTTTAAAACCACATAAAATATTTATGAAAAAAAAAATTAAGATTTCTTTTGCCAAAGAAAAAAAAATTAAGATGAAAATAAAAGTCTTTGTTTAGCTGCCCCCTTCACCTCGTTCCCCCTTTGCCCTAACCTCCACGACGATGTCAAGTTAAATTCAAAATCGACTAGCATCCCCGACCCTGCTCCACAATACTCCTCTTTCATCATCCCTTGCGGATTATACTCATGCCATCACTGATAATTATGATTCCTCCATAAGTCCTACTTCTTCTTCTTCTTCTTCTTCTTCTTCTTTTTTTTTTTTTTTTTTGAAATAAAGAGGGAAACTTTAATTAAGATCAAAGTCAAGTACATCAAATAAGAAGGCAGGAGGAATAGACCGCCAAACCATAGGTCCAGACATTGAAACAGCTACTCTAGCAAGTGAATGAGCAACCTGATTCGCTGAACACTGAACAAAAGAGACATTACAATTGAAAATCTCCAATGATGCATATCAATTTGAACGAGCCTCCCCAAGCGAGCTATGAGCTCGCCCAACATAAGAACGACCTAATATACATCGTCAACTCAAGATTGCCCAGACATAGGCCATGATCGCCCAGATATGTTTTGCTTGAGCTACTGAACATCCTTGTAGATTATCAGATCTACATAGGGATGATCCTCGAAGACAGTTACAGCTTTTCAATCACGATCTCCACTTCCTAAATAATAGGAAGTCGTTATCCCACTTCTTGGACACTTAGTAGTCCTACTTTTTAAGGACTTGTACCCCAAGGCAATCTCCTATAAAAGCTTTCAGAGGCTTCATATTTGAGGTTACGCATTCTAAACACTAAAAAAAGCTTTCTATTTTCTTTAAGAAGAATCACTTATTGACTTAAGTATCGGAGAGTTCGCCCAAACGATTCTCCTAATCTCTTTAACCTTATTTTGCAGGTTCAACTAGTTCGGATTACAGCAAGTGTGGGTTCAGAATCACTTCGACTCACATCATTTGGTGCGGTGAGCGTGGAACACACCTTCAAGTTCTTAGTTTTAATCCTTTATACAATCTCCATGGATCCTAGTTCCAATAACGATGGATTGGGCCTTAACATTTTCCCTTTGCATTTTGAGAATGAGGACACCCAACATGAAAACCATCAAATTTCCTTAACAATACCCAACTTAAATAACCCTCCACTAGATTTGAACAACTCAGTAACCGTGTAATTGCTCTTTAATGCCTTCACTGAATTCACTAACCAAATTAAGGAATTAAAACAAGCCATTACCCAACAACCTCAAACAACCATCCCACCAACTCCCTAATCTGCTTCTAGAATCAGGGAAAAGGGAAAGTAAGTTGTTGTAACAAGTCACTCCAAGGATACTTCTCAGGCAATCCCTTTTGAAGGTCTGGATAAGATTGTTCAGGCTGATCATGACGAGCCTTGGTCTGATGGCGAACCTGAGGAGAAAGATAGCCCTACGCGGCTAGAGAAGAAGATTCGCTAGATTGTTGGAAAAATTGGCATTATAGTGAATGAAATGGACTTTGCCCTAAGAACATATTCTCCTCTCTGTGATAACATTGTTACAGCGAGTTATCCCCCGAAGTTCAGAATCACCACACACATTGAATCTTATGATGGGACCACTTGTCCTAAGAGCCATGTGCACAAATACCGAACCATGATCAACACCCAAACACATTTAGACCACGTCATTTGCAAGCTCTTCCCAATAACACTAAAAGGCCTCACCCAAGACTGGTACCAAACTTTACCCCCAAAATCAATCACATCATTTCCACAACTCTCCAACCTTTTCCAAGCCAGATTCATAGCCTCCATCAGACCCAAAAAGATCTCTACCGACCTGCTCGTTGTAGTCTAGAGAGAAGGGGAGAATCTTCAAAAATATGTAAAGCGCTTTAACAAAGAAGCGATCCAAATTGAAGATCTAAACATGGATATCGCCTACATGGCGATGTTGAATGGAACCTCTAATCATGATTTGAGGAAGGAGCTACTGTCCAATCCCCCGCGAACTATATCAGCTTTGATGGTAGTAACATAAACGCACATACGAATTGACGATGGGATGAGGGATTTTGACCAGAGGCACAAAAAGAAAGAAAGAGGGTCATCCAGAGGGCAAGGAGATCACCAGAGCGATTGTTCATATCAATCAAGGGGATACAACGAAGTGGGAAACAGAAGGAATTATAGGCCAGATAGGAGGGATAAACAATTTACCCCCTGTCAACATCTAGAATGCATGTCCTAATATGGATAAAGGACACCGGTGAAAAGGTTCAGTGGCCTAGGAAGATAAGCAACTCATCAGCAGGTAGGAGAGACAATAACAAATATTATCAGTTCCACAGAGACAAGGGACATGACACTGAAGACTGCTGGCACTTGAAGGAAGAAATTGAAAAGTTGATACAGAAAGGTGTCCCAGGGGTTAAACGATTCATTCGTCAAGATAGAGACAGGGAGCCACGAGGTAGATCTCGTGAGAGGACCGAACAGAAAAGACAAAGAAAAGAAATATCAGGTGAAATACATATCATAGTTGGGGGAAGTTCAGGAGGAGACAGTTCGATTAAGAGGAAACTTGCGGTTAGAGATGTGTATTCGGTAAGCTCATCCAGAGCTGTCAAAAAATCATTCGGTCTTCTAACTTTCTCAGAGGGGGATAGAGGCAAGGTGATCGCTCCTTATAATGATGCCATGGTCATTTTGGGGTACCTAAACAATTTTCTAGTTAGGATGATGTTGGTAAATGATGGAAGTTTGGTCAATATGATCACCTTGGCCATTTTTAAAACGATGGGGCTCTTAAAGAAGAGTCTGAAACCTGTAACGACCCCTCTGGTAAGATTAGGGGGTAAGGTTGTGCCAGTGGAAAGGTCGGTGCTGCTGGACGTAGAGCTCGGAGATGGTGATGTTACAAAGGAAATCAAGGCAGAGTTTATAGTAGCTGATATTCCTTTTGCTTACAATGCCATTATTAGGCGAGCAATTCTTTATGACACTTGTGTAGTAACCTGCATAAGATACTTGACAATGAAGATCTCCATATTTGAAGGAGTGGCAGTAATAAAGGGTTGTCAAGAAACCACAAGGAATACCTACTTTAATGCTCTAAAAGGGGTCTTTCCAACTTTACAGATCGATCAGCTGGAGGGCTCAGGCAGAAAAGATAAAGCTGAACCTAGAGGAGAAACAGTGAAGATAGGGATAAAAGATGGGAAAGAGGTACAGATCCAGGCCTCAGTGATTGAAGAGATTGAAAAAGAGATTTCCGAGTATTAAGAGAGAATTCTAACTCTTTTGTGTGGGATACTCGGGACCTGGCAGGTGTGAGTAGGGAAGTTATCACCCATAAGCTCAGCATTGATCTAGCAATCAGATCAGTAATTCAAAAAAAGAGGAAACATTTTATAGAAAAATAGATCGCCATTGTAAAGGAGGTTCAAAAATTGCTGGAAGCTAGGGTGATTCAGGAGGTGTACTATCCGGAATGGTTAGCCAATGTTGTTATGGTCAAGAAACCTAACGGCAAGTTTAGGATGTGCGTCGACTTCACGGATTTGAATAAGGCCTATCCTAAAGATAACTATGCTTTACCTAGTATTGACTAGTTAGTAAATTCCACTGCAAGGCATAAATTATATTCCTTCTTAGATGCGAAGGAAAGTTATCATCAGATTCAGATACGTAGATCTAATGAAGAGAAGACCTCCTTTATAACTAATAAAGGCATTTACTGCTATAAGATGATGCCCTTTGGGTTGAAAAATGCTGGGGCAACGTATCAAAGGTTGGTCAATCATATGTTCAAACAACAGATCAGCAAAAATATGAAAGTCTACGTGGATGATATGATCAAAATTGCAAGTGGAGTATAGATCATCCCAATGACATCGAAATGATATTAAAAATTATGAACTCCTATAATTTGAAGCTGAACCCAAAGAAATGTGTTTTTGGAGTTCCAGCTGGGAAGTTCTTGGGTATATGGTCTCGCAGAGAGGAATTGAGGCAAATCCAGACAAGATAAAAGCAATATTGAAGATGAATCCGCCCACTAATATTCAAGAAGTCCAAAGGCTAAATGGGCAAATTACGACACTATGAAGGTTCATCTCATGTTCAGCTAAGAAACGCCAACCTTTCTTTAAAACCCTCAATAATTTGAAGAAGTTTGAATGGACGAAAGAATGCCAAAGATCTTTTGAGGAGTTGAAGAAATTCCTAACAACCCCTCCTCTACTTAGCCGCTCGATCCCAAAGGAGGATTTATATTTGTATTTATCCACAACTGCTGAAACCATTATAGCAGTGTTGGTCAAGAAAGAGTCCAGTGAACAACGGCCTATTTACTATCTCAGTAGAGTCCTACATGATGCCGAGCTTCGATATCCGACTCTTGAAAAACATGCCTTAGCACTCTTCGTGGCTTCGCAAAAACTAAGGCATTATTGTGAGGCACATCAAGTCATCGTTCGAACGGATTTACCACTCAGGAAAATCCTTCAGAAACCAGATACCTCAGGCAGAATAGCTGAATGGGCAGTATGGATTGGTAGTTTAGGTATCTCGTATGAGCCAAGAAGAGCTATGAAAGGCCAGATTTTGGCAAACTTTGTAGCCGAACTCACCCCAATTGAGGGCGAATCTCTGCCCAGAAAAAAAAGAAGTATGAGAGATGCATGTGGATGGAGTTGTGAGCTCAGAAGGCTCAGGCATCAGAATAATGTTGAAAGGGCCCCACAAGGTAATTATTGAATATGCTGTAAAATTGGATTTCCCGATCTCCAATAATGCAGCGGAATATGAGGCACTACTAACTGGTCTTTCATTGGCTCAGGAGATAGAAATGGAACATCTGATAATCTGCAATAATTCTCAGCTAGTTGTCAATCAAACTGATGGTAATTATGCTATGAAAGAGGCATCATTAAAGAAATATTCGGAACTTGCCAAACAGGCTCTTCTAGAAGGAGGCCAGTTTGGTAGTTGGATAATAAAACAGATCCTTAGGGCTGAGAATGAGAGGGCTGATGAGATTGCTAAATCGGCGGCTGTGGGTAGAGAGGTAATCCTAAAAAATATCCCATTGGCAATTCAAAAATCCTCCACGACAGAGATCATGCCAATGCTTCTTGTGAATTGGGAGGGAAGTTGGATGGATCCTATCATCCAATACCTCTCTAAAGGGATATTGCCAGAAAAGAGATTAGAAGCACAACAGGTAATAAAAAGATCAAAGAAATACAGCTGGTATAAGGATGATCTCTACCGCAGATCCAAAATCCATCCATGGTTGAAGTGCATCCGAACAGAAGATGGGGACTATGTTTTAAGAGAAATCCATGAGGGGATTTGTAGGCGCATAAGGCAAGCTCTAGCCTTGCCAGGAAAACGTTGCTGCAGGGGTACTACTGGCCCACCATAAAAAAGGATGCTAAAGATATGGTTCGCCGATGTGTTAAATGTCAAGAGCATTCGACAGTTTCCCAACAACCTTCTAGAGAGCTCTCCCCAATTGGTTGTGCATGGCCTTTTCAATAATGGGGAATAGACATCTTGGGTCCATTTCCACCTTCTGTTTAACAGACCAAGTTCCTCGTCGTAGCCATTAACCATTTCACCAAATGGATCGAGGCCGAACCTCTGGCTAGGATCACACAGAATAATGTAACCAGTTTTTTCTTTAAATCTGTGATTTGTAGGTTCGGTATTCCAGAGACCATAATTTCAGACAATGGCAAGCAGTTTGATTCCACCCAATTTAGGTCCTTTTGTAGGGATCTTCATATTGACCTTCGGTTCACTTCGGTGGCTCATCCCCAAACTAACGGACAAACTGAAGTGGCGAACCGCTTTATCTTGCAGGGATTAAAGAAAAGACTCGATGAAAGGAAGGGACACTGGGCTGATGAATTATACAATGTTCTTTGGAGCTACGGAACTACTCCAAGAGAACCTACAGGTGAAACACCATTCTCCCTCACCTATGGTTCGGAGGCAGTATTACCTGTGGAAATCAGTCTGCTCAGTCTGCCAAGTTTTAGAATAGAGCAAGCAGGGGAGGTTGATCAAGAAATGGAATTAAGAGTCAACCTAGACTTGCTAAAAGAGAAAAGGAACTTGGCTTGTGAGAAAATAATAGCATATAGGCAGAGAGCATCCAAGTATCACAATCACCAAGTCAAGGAAAGGATTTTTAGAGAAGGCGATCTGATCCTTAGAAAAACAGAAATCGTCAGAGGCAGTGCAGGGGTAGGTAAATTACAACCCAATTGGGAAGGCCCCTACAGAATATCAAAGGTCGTTGGACTTAGAGCCTATAAGTTGGTAGATCACCATGGTAATGTTCTTCCTTGAACATGGAATTTAGACAATTTGAGGATCTACTATTAGTGACAAATCAGTCCTCTCTACTTTAGTTTTTCCAATTCTTTTTGCATTCAGTTAATCTTTAATTATAGCATGTTCATCACCTGAAGATATGTATATATAATTGATTATTATCATATTTTATGGGATTCAATTTATTTTTGTATTTCAGAATGTTAATAATAAATCTCCAATCTGAACAAGCTTGAGGTTCAGAGCTCTTCAATTTTGAATGCTCCAATTCGTTATTCATTTGTTATTTATAAATAAGAAAGTCGCTCCAAGGAATAGGCGGACTTAAAAGTTCACCCAAGACTTCCTATATCTTATCTCCAATGATGAAAGGAATAGGCGGACTTAAAAGTTCATCCAAGACTTCATATATCTTATCTCTAATGATGAAAGGACTAAGCGAACTTAAAAGTTCGCCCAAGACTTCCTATATCTTATCTCCAACCATGAAAAGACTAGGCGAACTTAAAAGTTCACCCAATAATTCCTATATCTTATCTCCAACGATGAAAAGAATAGGCGAACTTGAAAGTTCACCCAATATTTCTTGTAATATACTTCCAAGGATAAAAGAAATTGGCGAACTTTAAATTTCGCCCAAGACTTCTTATATATATATATATATATATATATATATAACTTTTAAGATGAAAAGGAAGAGATGAAAGCAGAACTAAAGATTTGCTTTTCATTAATTGTTGAAGAAATTACAAGGCATTTTAAGCCTGATCTATTACATCATCCCTACTATCTACAGAGGGAATGCTATAATCGGCAACAATTAAAGGGGGTTCTTCCATAAATGTGGATTAATGACCATCGCTTGTAACAGGAGGTGGAGAAATGTTAAACTTTTCCGTAGGGAGAGGAGGAATATTCTCGTTCCTAGGAGATAAAGGCATATCCCCTTTTTCATCAAGGTAAATTTCCTGAACGAAGTCGAAATCGAGCTCTAGGTACTTGCTTCGTACTTCGGCCAACACCTTATCTTGGTACAAGATCAGTTTGTTAGCCGTTAGCTCTGCATCTTTCTCTCAAGTTTCTTTCTCCTTCTAAAGCTTTCCAGCCAGATGATAGGTCTCTCCTTCCAAGTTCTGCATCTCTTTCTTTTTCTCCTCTAGCTCGGATTGCAAGGTAGTCACCCGACTCAGAATTTCAGACTCCAAAGCAATTGATTTTGCTTTTTCCTCCTCTATGATTGTTCGGTGTGACTCATAGAGCTGATCGAGCTTTGCAAAGAACTTCTTCTTTAGCTCCTCTTTGACCCGAGCCCATTTGGCCTTCAAGCCATCCTTTTGAGTCCTCATTCTCTGGCGAAGCTCGAAGAGGATGCGAGAGGTCTGCACAGTCAAGAAATTGAAGGAATCAACACAACCTCTAATAATACAAGAAATTGCAATAATCGGTATATACCTCTAGCAGATGCCGATAAGCCGACCCCGCGAGCTCCACATTCGATAGGTTGGTCACGAGGTTATCATCGGCAGGGAGCTGTACCGATCACATGATATCTATCGCAATAGAGGGATCACGAACAGAAGCTCCCTTGCCACATTTCCCAATGACCATCTCGGTAAGATTGGTCAGCTCACTTAAAGATGATTCATCTGTAGCAGGACGAAGCCTCTTCAATCGCCCACTAGTGCTTTCAAGTGCAGATCTTTTTATTGCACCTTAGGTAAGCTTTGTTTTGGGTGGATCGACATGAAGGTCCTTTTGCATTACAGGCAAAACTGAAGCGGTTGGTGATATTTTGGGGTGTGAACTTTCAGCTGCACCATTGGCTTTGAGTTCTTTAGCCCTCTTCTCTTTCTCCCTCTTTTCCTTCATCAGTTGAGCTAAGGACTTCATCTCTACAATTAAAATAAGAGATATGGTTAGGCAATGTGTCAAATATTTGTGATTACAAGCTCAATAAACAATGTTTAATACCAGCAGAAGGGTCAGCAGCTTTTGATTAGGATTTTAACTTCTTAGTAAGATCGCCAAAGAAATATTGATGAAGCAGCTCTGATCCAGATATTGATATAAGGCTGCTGAGAGCAGTAACACTCTTCTCTTCTGATTGAGTCAGGTTAGGTAACCTGCTCGATGGGGTTATAGTTGGACTCTCAACCTAGGTGTTCGGGTGATCAACCCAGCCCCCTTTATACGATACTATAAAGAATTTATTCTTCTAGTTTTTAAGGGAAGAAGACAGGAGGAAGATCTTGTTCTCACTTTGGAAACTAAAATGTTCGAACCCCTTTCTCGCCACCAGGGGATACAGTTCCCTCACTACCCTACTTGTAACTTCATAGCCCTCTATCTCTCCTATGATCCTAAGGCCAGCTAGTACCTTCCAAGAATTTGGATGAAGTTGGCAGATAGGTATATTATATTCCTTCAATACGGTTCGATATAAGGGATGAATGGGGAATCTGAGGCCAGAATCTAGGTCATCTAAATACACCATTCTATTTAGGTCACCTAACTTTTGATTGGCAAGAGTCCCAGGGTTGGGGATACTAAGCTCATATTTTCGGGGAATATTAAATTTACTCTTGATAAAGTGTAGATGTTTGACTGTTAGGTCACTGGTAAAAGATTTTGGTATCCTACGAAGTTCAGATTCTTTGTTTTGGATGTTTGGGGGTCGAGGTACAGTAGCCGAACTCTTTTTTGAAATCATAGATCGCCCAACTTTCTCCATAGGGCGAGGGATGCTTTTTTGAGTACTGACAGGTACTACCACTTGCAAGGGGTGGACTAATTCATATATATATAGGGAATCAGGAGAAGGCGTTCGAGTCCGATTTGACATGGAGGTATCATTATTGTCAGAGAGCTCTCGAGACTGGTTTTGAGAATCCTCAACATCACTCGTTTTGGGTTTTTAACTGTGTTTCTCTAACATAAATCGAAAGAAAGAGAATAAAAATAGAAAACCAGGTAA
The DNA here is from genome assembly GCA_949750685.1 of Vernicia montana. Taxonomy (NCBI): domain Eukaryota; kingdom Viridiplantae; phylum Streptophyta; class Magnoliopsida; order Malpighiales; family Euphorbiaceae; genus Vernicia; species Vernicia montana. The sequence continues at coordinate 12,600 of CATKHJ010325381.1, forward strand.
GGAAACTTACTGGATGAAGATTTCAACCGCTCTGATGAACTTCCTTGAAAGATTTAAAGAAAATAAAGTAAGATGATGAATTGCAATAACAAAGAATTTGAAGAAAAATCAGTGAAAGAGAACAACGGGTATTAGGGAGCCTTATTTATATGCAAAGACACAATAACCAAAGAGTTTCTAGAGTTTTCCTCTAAGGACACATGGTAGGTAAAGTTGAAGAGTCTCTGCAACCGTTGTCATTTCGGTTCTCGAGTTAGGCGAGAAATTAAAAAACTTCACGCTTAATATATGTTCGTCTAAACCTTAAAAAATGTGTGATACATCGCCCAATCTGGATTATAAAGCAAAGATATGATTTCGAGTCTTTGATTCGGAACTGTTAGGGGGACATGTGATGCATATCAATTTGAACGAGCCTCCCCAAGTGAGCTATAAGCTCACCCAACATCAGAACGACCTGATATACATCGTCAACCCAAGATCACCCAGACATGTTTTGCCCGAGCTACCGAGCATTCTTGTAAATTGCCAAATCTACATAGGGATGATCCTCGAAGACAGTTACAGCTTTTCCATCATGATCTCCACTTCCTAAATAATAGGAAGTCGTTATCCACTACTTAGACACGTAGTAGTCCTACTTTTTAGGGATTTGCTCCCCAAGGCAGTCTCCTATAAAAGTTTTCAGAGGCTTCATATTTGAGGTTATGCATTCTTATCACTAAAAAAAAACTTTCTATTTTCTTTAACAATAATCACTTACCGACTTAAGCATCGGAAAGTTCGTCCATGCGGTTTGCTTGACCTCTCTAACCTTATTTTACAGGTTCAAATAGTTCAGATTGCAGCAAGTGTGGGTTCGGAATCACTTCGACTCACATCATCCAACACTAGAGATTTATAGTCCTAAACAATAGAGCCAAAATAAGATAAGTCCATAAGATCACCCTTGATAGCCTGGATCAAACATAGTGAATCACTCTTGATTACTATGTCCTGCACATGCATTCCTTTTAACTAACTAAGGGCCTCGCAAAAACTGAGGGCTTCTACAATACCAACATCTAAAGGACCATTTTGAGCCGCAATCATGATGCCATTACTGTCTCGAATGAAGAAGCCATACCCAAGTTTACCACTTTGATGGAACAGAGCTGCGTCTACATTGCATTTGAGAAACCCAGGATTTGGCTTAGACCAGATAACAGCCCAAGTGTGCATATATATATAATTCTAGGTTTCGGGATGGGAGTGGATTGGTTGGTCAAACTGCTAATGGTTGTGCTCAAGACTGTTCATGATCAGGTCGAGTCAGTTTTTATTTAACTCGATCCGACCCGACCACAACTAAAAATTCAAATACTCAAATGAAATTCGACTGAATCGACCTGTAATAATTTGGTCGAATCAAGCCAGGTGGATCTATCTGTGTTTGTGCTTGTTTATTTGTTTTTTTTCTTCATTCTTAAAAAAGAAAGAAAATGCTAATATGTGAGTTATTAGTTTAGGTCTCATGTCCCTTTGCAAGTGGACCCAATACTCCCAACATCACCATCATCCAAAATATCAATAACAATTTATTCTAAAAAATAAATAAAATTATTAGAATAATCTTTTTCACATCAATAAATAATAATTATTTAATTTTTATAAATTTAAATTAATTTAAAAAATTAAATTTTAAACTCGTAAAAATTATATAGAAAATAAAGATCATGTATTAATTTAAAAAAATTATTTATTTCTAATTTAAAAATTAGTATTATTTATAATAATGATATCAAATTAGCTCTTAATATATATATATATATATATATATATATATATATATATATTTATATTCAAATTTAAGAGATAAATTTAATATAATAATAAAAAATAGCAATTATCATTTTCATACTAAAATAAGAGAAAATTTATCGACCCGACTCTAGGGGCACGTGACCGGCACTAGGGTACAGGAGAGTTTAAGGCTTTCAGAACCCGTAGTCAGCCTGACAATACAAGTCAACAGAGAATAAACTAGGGAATCATAAATCAAGGTTTAAGAGCCCACATGCCAACAGAACTTGTACGCATATCATCATATGCTTATTCAATCACATCTCACTATATAATCAGGTTTCTGTTTAGCAGAATATCTCATCATGCCATATTACAGGCAACATATACCAACATACAATAATATTACAAATACAAGCTCGGTTTACTGTAATTGCGAAATTCTAGAATTATAATATTATGCACAACACATATAAAATCCATTGCCAGAGATGACAGAGAAACACAACAGTAATAAAATAAACGGGCTCACCCTGCAACCTGAAAAAAAATATAGTGAGACATGGGTGAGCGTCTCAACTCAGTGAATGATACTAACCAATATACAAACCTGGTATTCTAATATCAATCTAATATTAATGCTCATGCAACGTGTCATACATTCAAATAATCAAATAATCATACAATCAAACACGGATGTGAATCAGTCCACAGGAATCACATTAAGCATCAATCTGGGGAGTCGATCCCTCTATCATGACTCTCTGATTTTCATTACTATATCTCAAAATCCAATACATAAAGTCCTAGCCATCCATGGCCTATGCCACGCAGTGCTGACCCGACTGGTAGCAGCGAGCGATGAGCAAGCTCCAAGCCATCATACACCAGTCACAGCTCATCAAACATAATCATCATCATATCATAATCACAATCCTGGGTGAATCCTTGTATCATCCCAATCTCATCTAGCATCCACAATTAATATGCAACTCACATAATTAATGAAGCATTCACATACGTATGCCAACATGTTCAATTAATATTTATAATGCATAATTATATACGTATATACATACGGTAAATGTAGATGCATGGAATATAGGAAGATATATTAGAAAGTATCACTCACAAATACGGGTACAGAAAAACAGACTCAATCAGCAACTGGGACCTGGGGCCGCAGAATATGGTCTTAGACGATCTAGAAAATAAAATATTAATGGATTATCAGAATCAGAATTATAAGAATCAACATATAGACACGTCCTAAGACCGTAGAGAAATTTACCAAAATCTGGCAGAGTTTCTCCAGAGTAGACCTAATCCCCTTGAACTCAAATAACATATTCAATGTCGAGATATCGAATATCCCAACTGGCTCCCGATAGCAATTCTCACGATAAAATTCCAATAATAAATATATTATTCTCTTAACAATTCTTAAATAATTTATCCACAATTAATTATCTAAATTCATAATAATTCCCTTATGCCAAAATAAACAATTCTAATATTAAATTAACCATCAGGAATCAATTTCGGACTACCGAGCGCACTCACCGAAGAGTCGCCGGAAAAGTCACCGGAAAATGCCAACGGTATTGGATAGTGACGAAATTGGCACCAATGAACTCGTATCGAAACGTAGATGCCGAAAATATACTCCACTCTCCCTCACTCGCCTGATAATCTCCGAAAAACGCGTCGGCAGGTATGCAATTTCACCGGATTCCGGCGAAAAATCAAATATTCACCAAAATTAGCAAATAAGGTACCAAATCGAAACTTAAGAAAAGAGGAATTCAATGGTACCAGAATCGTCGAAAACGGAGGTCGAAAAATCGACGAAATAAAACTTGAAATATTTCTAGCAGGCGAGCGCTTTACCGGGAGGTGCGGTGGCGTGCGGCGACGGACGGCGACTGGACTAGTACGGTTGGAAGCATCTGAGGCTTGGCTTCACGGTGGTCTGACGGTGTCGACGGCGGCGATCTGACCCGATTCCTCTCTCTCTCTCTCTCTCTCTTACTGCCTCTGTTTCTTTTTCTTTTCTTTTCCGTCCAGCAACACATATAATAATAATAATAATAATAATAATAATAATAATAATAATAATAATAATAATACTGACAGTAGTAAATAATAATAATAATAATAATTTTGAAAAATTAATTAAACAATTTCCACTTTTTACTAAACCAATAAATAAATAAATTTACTTTACTAAAATAATTATCTAAATAATAATTTTTATAATTAAAATTTCAAAATATTACAAAATTCATCTTAGTCTTAATAATAATAATAATAATAATAATAATAATAATAATCTAGTGTATATATTCAAATTTAGAAGAAATACTGAAATTTAAATATTAATTGAAGAGAGAATGAAAATTTGAAAGAAAGAGAATTAATATTTGACTTTAATTAAAGAGAGAAAATAAAAATTAAAAAAAATAAAGAATGAAATTTGATTATTAATTGAAAAGAGAGAACAAAAATTTTATAAGGATATAAATACAATAATCCATAGAACAAAAGAAAACTACCAATACTATTCTAAAAAATATTTAAAATTGCTAATATAATCCAATTAATCTAAATCAACTGATTTGCCAACCATTATTTGTATCTTCTAAAAAAAATTTATATTTGTATATTATCATTAACTATACACATATAAGATATTTTTATTGTATCTCTTTATAGTAACAATATTAATATTATGCAATTAATAGTATATATTTAGGGCAACATTATTGTCTAAGCAATTAATTTTATAAAATTATGTACGGATACATTGGGAAAAAAAAAATTATGTCTAGATAAAATTACCCTCACATATTTTCCTCTAACAAACACAATAAATCCTTAATTATTTCACGATTTCAAGGTTTTTTCCTCTTAAAGAAAATCTTAATAACAATAACAATAGGATCAATTCTTTTTCATGTATACAACACAAAATTATATATTGAAAATAAATATAATAAATACCGGTCAAGATCAGGATAAAGTGGAGGGGAGGACCTAAAATCATCTTCAAAATTATGAACATTGTTGTTGGTTATGGGTTTTATATTAATTTGAGTATCCTTATAGTATCATATACCCTACTTATATTTCTCATGAAATGTACTTTTGGAGAAGTTATTTTCCTAATAATTATATATTTGATTTGCATATAATTTTTTAAAAAATAAATTTTTTTTTTGACTTTATATTGTCATTTTTAGAAATTAATAATGTAAATGACAATAATGCATAACCCCATTTATTTAGTCTCATTTAATGGAGAGTAAATATGTTAATTTACATTTATCTCAATTAAGAAACTCCAACTTACCTTTAACTCCCCTTAAAAAGGTTATTTCTCTCAAATTCAGAAAGTGAAGATATTTACTTTCTAGAACTTTATTCAATTATAACTACCAAACAAATTATTATTATTTTAACTTTCCAAGAAGTTCTACTTATCAAGAAGTTATACTTTTTTTATCTCACTTACCCAATACCAAATAATACATTGATCTTGATAACTGCTTGGGTTGGCAGGACACATTCATCCGATAGGTTTGGGACTGGACACAAGTTTTTAGTTTGAATGATGCAAAATTACCATTCGAGCCCAAGATAAAATGAGAAAATTTTCAAGAGGCGCCAAACAAAAATTGAATACTTTGTATGAAAAAAACTGAATGATAAATACTTTATTATATTGTAAAATGATTAGAAATTTCTTTTATATATGTAAATAAAGATGTAAAATTCTTGAAAAATTAAGAGGGATCATAAAGGACTTACATGATTTTTTTACTATTTATAGAAGGAATTTCATAAAATGATCCTTCTTAGTTCCTCTAGCTTCAATGGAACCCATATGATTGTTGCTAACTTGCTACTCCACTAAGTACTCTTCCTTGATAACAAGACAACATTGAGCTCCACCTAGTAATGCCTATAAATATCCGTATTAAGCTAAATTTAGATACCATCACCTGATATACAGAAATTCAAAAGTTAAATTGAGCATTTATCTTTCAAAAAGTAATAATATTATTTTTTTAAATTTTCAGTCACAATTTAAATAAAAATTCATTGTAAAAAGTGTCGCGCTACAAGGAAATAACTGACATCACACCGTACAAAAAAAAGGTTAACTTAGACCAAGATCTATAGGATGTTGAATTTCTTAAAGCATCATTCCAATCAATTTAGGTATAATTCAATTCAATTTAATTTTATTAAATTTTGAAGTGATAATTAAAATTTAATTATTGATAGAATTTAATTTAATTAATAATATAATTTATGTCTTTAAAATACATTTTAAAATAATAAAATTTATTTAAATATTATTTAGAATAATTAAAAATTAAAAAAATATATAATTATTTTTATTGCGCTATTTATTACCAATTGATGAATGACTATTTTATTGGAGAAAAAAAAATAGTAAAAGTTAATTACTAAACAGTGGTGACATACATATACTCAATCAACCAATTCAAATTGGAATTAAAATAGATTATAAGAATTAACTTTATATCTACTATGGTGATTATAAGAATTAAAATAGATTCATTAAGGTTAATGAAGAGTGAAAATTATGATTTAGGCATACTCATATCTCTATGCAATAAAATTCTAGATCTATTATTGTAAGAATTTAACTTAAAATAAAAATTCAAAGTGTGCTAAACTTTGAAAGTTGGCATGAAAATATTCAAATATGGTAGGTTAGCAACTTTAAAAGTTGGCATGGAAATCTTCAAAATTGGTAGATTGCCAACTTTGAAAGTTAGCATGGAAATCTTTAAAATTGATAGGTTACCAATTTTAAATTGGCATGCAAGCTAATTTAAAGCTGGTATGAGGAATTTGCATATAAATAGGCAAAAGTTTGTTTTGAGAAATATGTATGAAGGAAGGAGGAGCAATGTAACAAAAAGGGGGCATTGTGAAATGGAAAGTCCTTCAAGGTGAGAATATTTTGAGAGAAAAATATTCTTGTGTTAATTTATGCAAGATCAATTTGGGTTTGTAAGTTTGAGTATAAATCGGGTGTATTGAGTGTGGAAAAAACACTTAAGAGAAACACCGATATATTCTCTAGGGATTTAGAGGGTGAAAAAAATAATTTTTCGGGTTTATGTGAGTGAGGAAACAATAAATTTGGGTTGAGTTAATCCAAGAATATTTATAGATTCCTTATGTTTTTATTTATATCACATATAGGGGAAGATTATTTTTTGTTGGTGGATGTAGGCATTGAAAAGCCGAACCACGTTAAATTTTGTGTTTAATTATTTTTTCCTGTGGTGCGTTTGTTGAATTTTACCGGATTTAATTCCCAACAAGTGGTATCAGAGCTCTTGGTTCAAAGGCTTATGGTAAAATCATTGCTGCTGTGAATAGTATTCAAAAGTACTGTGTCAATTCAAATCCTGTAGCAGAAATGAGTGTTGTAGCAGTGAGGGTTAAATTCAACAAATATGGCAAATAGTTCATCCTCAATTTTCTCAGTACAAAAATTTGATGGAAGAAGCAATTTCACTTTTTGGCAAAGAATGGTGAATGATTTCTTAATTTAACAAGGTTTGACGAAAGTCTTGTTGGTAAAAGAAAAAGGAATGACAGGAAATATAACATCATGAAAAAAAAGGTAGAGAGGTGAAGGTCTCTCTAGAGTCAAGTAGTGTTAATGACTCAGGTGCAGCTATACATGGAGTATTGGCCGTGTATGGAATCAAAAAATATAACTAGGATTTGATTCCGGTATGTGTGGCTGGAAAATAAAAGGCCAATAGTTATTTTTATTTTTATTTTTAAGTTAGGTGGAGATTTGTAAGAATTTAACTTAAAATAAAAATTCAAAGTGTGCCAAACTTTGAAAGTTGGC
>CATKHJ010325404.1:0-11579 GCA_949750685.1 Vernicia montana
ATATATATATATATATATATATATATATATATATATATATATATATATATATATATATATATATATATATATATATATATATATAAGAAAGTTTTTGTGGAGATATATTATAATAAAGTATAATGGAATTTTTATTAGTATCTTAAATTTTTAATTGATATTTAGATTATCATGCCAATTGTAAACATTAACTATTATGAAAAAGATAAATCTCGAAAAGATCATGCTCATTTATGAACTAAGTGTAATTCTTTAATATTTTGCAATGTGAAAAGTATTATGAACTTAAGAGTTATAATTTGTTTAATGAAATCCAAGCACATGAGACACCTAGTGAAAATATGAAGAATGTGGAATATGTATAATTATGAGACGTGAGAGAAAGAGGAAAGTGATTGAAGATAAGAAGGTAAAGTCAGTACAAAGATATAGATAATAGACTTTTAAGTTGATAATAATAGGCTTATGAGATTAAAAGTTAGGAATATATGTCGCATGAGCGAAACTCATGGCTTATGAGGCAAGTGTACTAGACGAGATTAGAGTGGTCTAGAGGAACTTTTCATGATAATGAGTGAAGTGATGTTGCCTACATAAAATTTATAATGAATGAGTATATGCTATAAAAGTTAATACCTAATATGTGATGAGGTAATATGGAGAAGTGTTTGCCTGTAATTAAGGACAACGAGGTTCAAAAGTAATTATATTTGATTAACGTTCTTTAAGCTTGTAAGGTGTAGATTTAAATAGTGATTACAAATAACTAAGTGGTGAGGAAGTAAGAGATATTAAGCGAGTAACAATAACGGTAGATCAAGATGATTTAAATTCCTTATTTTGAATTTGGAATAGTGAACTTGAAGATATAGGAGATCTCATTAAAGATTTGTATATGAGCCGATTAAAAAAAATTTAGAGTCAAGAATTGAGTATTATCTTTAAAAATGTGATTAAGTCTTAGATTTTTGCAACGGTGTTTGATAAGGAGAATATATAAGTTATGACTATATGTATATGTGGTTTATAAATTCTATTAAGTGATTTATTACTTAGTGTAATAAGGAGTAATGCTCATAAATGAATTAGACAAAATTTTGTGGATAGTGTAGGTTTGAGAATTGGTGAAGAAATGAGTAAAACAACAAAAAGTAATTGTGGAAATGATAAGAAAATGAAACATTGGAATAATTAAGATAGTAGTATGATAAACCCGAACTCACAAATGTATATTTCTGTTAGATTGTTTGAATGAATTCCTTAATGATCATTGTCTTCGACACTTATGAATTTTCTTGTTCTTACTGTATGGAATCCCTAAAATTCATGTAATAACCCGAATTTTTATAATTTTCAAATTTTCATCTTAATTAAGAAAATATATTTATTTATATTATTATATTGATATTTATTTAAAGTAATGAAAATATTTCATGAAAATATTATTTCGGTTTAGATTTATTATAATATATTAATTAATCATGGAGTATTAAAAATTTTAATAAAAATATATAAAATGAATCCAAATAATTATTTTGAAAATAAATTAAAATATATAACAAAAATGGTGTAAAACTATGTATATGCAAAATGTGTAAATGCAGTGACTTGAACCTATAACCTAAAAAGGATTTAACAAATTGATTACCACCAACCCTATTTGGATTTATTGTTAATTAAATTATTTATATAATATATATTTATTATATAATTAGTATGTTGAAATTTAAAAAAAAAAAAAAAGAAAACGAAAATGCAGCATAAACTGAGGAGAGAAGAAGAGATAGATTGAGAGAGAGAGATCGGGGCAGAGAGAGAGAGGAGAGAGAACCGAGAGAGAGAGAGAGAGAGAGAGAGAGAGAGAGAATCCTCCCCTCTAGCCAGCGGTGACTTATACTACCATCACCATCATGTTACCCAATGTCTAGCGACCTCTAGGAAGCACCGGCAGTGAGAAGCAACGGCGGACGGCCGCGCATGGGAGGAGAGAAGCACCACTAACATCGCGAGTTTTCAACACCGATTCCAGCGTATTCCGGTGGATCTTGGTCTTGTTGGAAAGCTCTCTTCACGAGCTTTCATTTGATACCAACCTCAGCCGGTATAGATTATCAATGGTGAAGAAATTAAGAGGAGAAGAAAAACAGCCACCAAAGCTTTTGGGCTTCGATCCCAGCGAGGAGCAGCAAGTGACACACATTTTTGGACTCTTAGCGTCAAGATGAGTCAGATAATATGATTTTCGGCTTTAGAACCACCAGCGGCGGCGGCGGTGCATGGACCCAGTTCCAGCGGACTCATTTTGATCCTCCCAAAGTGTTTCCAGTGTTATTTCGATCAAAATTGGTGTTAGTAATCTTGAAACCTTCGCCTTTTATTTTAATGTTGATTTTTCGAACCGTTTAATTGTCGGGAGATATATATAAGTTATATTGATTTCATTGGAATTAAATTGATGAATTTATAAATTATTATGAAGTTAATGAAAATAAATTTATATGATTTTATTATTGTTTTAATCAAATATTAAAACGAATTTATGTAGTTAATGGATTGTTTTTATCACTAAATTTTATTTGGAAAATGGGATTTTATTGAATTACTTTAGATTCTTACTTGGTGAAGAATAAGTAAAATGGCGGATGAAATTATTAAGTTGGAGGTTCGGGCTGGACCATTGAATTGTAATAATTGTTCTCTAGTTTAATTTGTTGATTTTAACAGGGGGATTAGTTCAGTTTAAGAAGAAGTGCTGCTAAATTTTTGATAGAATTTTAAAAATAAATAGTAAGAGAATTATATAGATTTTATTTGATAAATGTAATTGTATTTTTAGGAGGAATTGTAAAGGGAATTCAAAGGATTATGTGTTGAAATTGAGGAATTGAACATAAAATTGGAAGCTAGGCCATTCGGCCAACTTTAAAAAAATTAGGGTTTTACTATTAAAATTATTTTAAGTATGTATATAAATTGAATATGTGTAAAAAGGATTGAATGTGAGATTGGAATTCGTAAAATGGAAGTATAAAGGATGAAAGTTTAGCTTAGGCCATTCGACCAATGTGTATGAATGAATATATGTTATTTGAAAATTTTAATGAGTATGAGAATAAGTTGAGTTTGAATCAATTGATTATTATTAGAATTATACGAGATTAGGTCTTATTAGGGTTGTTAATATTAGGATATAAAGGATGTAATTAAGTTATCTTGATTGTTTAATATGTGGATAAGTAAAGCATAACATGAAATGTAATGATTAATTGTAGAATCTAAGGATAATCCGGAGAAGGACGGGAATTAGGAAGTTTACGATCAACCTTTTTATTTGTGTTAGGGGGCTAAGGCGATAAGGTGAGTAAATAATTTACTAATATAATATGTGCATTTATTGTTGCCTTTCATATTCATTTCAAATCTTCTTGAATATGAAGTCCTAAATTATTGACTTGTTATTGAAATTGTTGATTCTTTGGAAACCCTAGAATTCTTGAACTACTTGATTATTCAAATCCTAAAATTCATTGTTAACTATTGATACTAGGGTGTTCCTTGAATCCTCTTGTTTACTTGTAGCCTTTCATATGCCTATCGATTAAATTGTTGACTTATAATGTCTTCCTCACTTGGTTCTTGAATCCATGATTATATCGGTATTGCAGCTTACTTGAAATGTATATTGATACTTGATTACTTCCAAATGATATGTGATATATGAGATCCCATTAAAAGCAGAAATTTTCGACTGATGTGAGCAACATCAGACTTTGTGCACATGATAAAACTCGCTGATGGGGTGTATGCATTCGGACCTTAGTTAAGAATGGTTTGACGATCCTAGCCGTAAGACTTGATCAGTCTTACACTTTATATCTGTTATATGTGAAAGTAAGCAAGGCGTAAACCGCTACTCTATTTTTATATATGGGAAGCACTCCGGTTCTAATTTCTTGATTTCTACCAAATATGTAAAGTTCATAATTGCTACCTCATAATGAGTCTTTTATTACCTATATTTATTATTGTTCATTCTTTTCCTGCATATTATGTTAATAAGTTATTTGCTCATTGAGTTTATCTCACTCTGCGGTTGTTAATATTTTTCATGTACGTAAAAGATATGAGTAAGATAATTCTCAAGTTCCTTTCTTCACTTGAGAAGAGCTGAGCTAATGAAGTCTTATTCTTTTGATCTTTTGTGTTAAAATAGCTATGTTACTTGAAGTTATCGTTAGAGCTCCATGGTTATTTTGGTATAACATATGGGAATAGTTGAATTATGATATTGTAATTAATATTTACAAGTTGACGTTAGTAACAAGTACTTAATTTGTATATAAAATGTTTATTGAATGCTATATATATATATATATATAGTTAATGATGCATATGATTAAAGACTATTGAGTTGTGAATTGTGAAAGATTATGAGATTTCACTTGAAGTTGAGGATAGAAGGTGAATTATTTGAAGTGTTGGTTTTCTTAAGGTTGCATATCTTGAGGTATGTGTTATATGCAGCCGGTACTCTGTCGGATTTTTGTTTGATTAGTAGTAGTGAGTGAGTTATACGGGTATTCGTTGCCTTAACGATTATCCATACTCTAGAACCGTCGCGACTCTTGAGTTGGGTCGTGACAGTTCAATTAATGTTAACTCTCTTCGGCATATTGATTCTTGATTGTAATTGTCATATAACCATTGATCTTTCATGAAATCTCTATCTAGTATACATTTCTATAATTTTATTGAGTTGACGGCTCACCATATTGTCTGTGGATTTATATATATATATAGTTAATAATGCATATGATTAATGACTATTGAGCTGTGAATTGTGAAAGATTATGAGATTTCACTTGAAGTTGAGGATAGAAGGTGAATTATTTGAAGTGTTGGTTTTCTTACAGGTTGCATATCTTGGGGTATGTGTATATGCAGCTAGTACTCTATTGGATTTTCATTTGATTAGTAGTAGTGAGTGAGTTATATGGGTGTTCGGTGCCTTAATGATTATCCATGCTCTAGGACCATCGCAACTCTTGAGTTGGGTCGTGACAGTTCAATTAATGTTAACTCTCTTCGGCATATTGATTCTTGATTGTAATTGTCATATAACCATTGATCTTTCATGAAATCTCTATCCAGTATGCATTTCTATAATTTTACTGAGTTGACGGCTCACCATATCATCTGTGGATTTCAGACTTAGCTTAGAAGTTTTCAGGAGTGATCTTGGAGAAATTAGAAGGTGAAGGATTATAACTCTTCGCTTATCCTCAACGAAGAGGCTCTAGCTATTCATGACGACGAAGGTAGACGAGCTAGAGTTAGAACAATAGGGAATAGAAATTTCAAGTGTTAATTGTATTAGTTCTAAAAGTCATAGTTACGATTGATTGTTTTAGAAAATTCTATAAACTGTAAAGAAATTTATGTAATGAAATGATTTAAATCAATAAAATGAAGGAAGTTGATATTTTTTTAAAGTCAGATGTTTATCATTGTTTTATATAATTATAAGTTGGCCCATATAAATCTTCGATTAATCGAACAAGGTTAAGTTAAGTGCACATAATCTAGGGTATAAAAGGGTTCTACAAGGTGTTCGGTGACTTTAAGCTTATTCATGCCATATGACCATCACTTTTTGACAAGTCATTAAGATGGAATTAAGTCTATCAGCGAGGACAGAATGCAACTCGAAGTCGAGCAGGGATGAATAAGAAAGGATGACCGAAGGTAGGGCGTGACAGGGAGGCTAGGTGGGCTTACATGGTGCCTGTGGACTTTGAAAATGATGAGTTGATAGTTCATGTAAGCTTGTTGTAAATGGCTTTGACGAAATTTGGATGAAAGTACTTTTAAGTGACTGTTAGAATAAATTCGATTATTTTTAAGTAACGAATTTAAGTAGAAGGATAATAATATCCATTAGTCAATAGTTTAGAAATGATGGGTGAAATTAAACCCTATTAAGTGTCATACCACAATTTACTAATAGAGTGAAACTCCATACTCCTTTTTTGTCTAAAAAAAAACAGAAGTAAAAACGCACAACACATACCACATAATACTTGTTTTATACTTTTCCTATTAAAACTACACATATCATAACTAAAAATTTGGAAAATTACCTAAACACACCTCCTTCAAAGGGATAGATCCCAAGATTTTCAAGAATAAGGGATAATAAAAAGAAAAAAAAAAGGAAAGAAAAAAAAAACTTTAAAATCTAAATATAAAAATTCTTACGGTAAGTCGTTTTTTGAGAATTAAAAAAAAAATCCCATAAAAAAATAGAGATTTAAACCCTCTAAATTCTCTTGATTGCACGTTATAGAAGTTCAGATAGTGTATTTACATGTGTTAGAACCTAATGTATACTTTTTGTGTTATTTAATAAAATTTCGATTAACTAGTAAAATAAATGACTAAATACTACTAGATGAATACAATAGTTGAATGGTAATAAAACTTACGATAAATTAATTTTTGAAAATATAAATATTGACTAATGTATTTCGTTATATAGAGGATTTAAATAGCAATTCCCTGAATTAAAAAAAAAAAAAAAATAGCAATTCCCTCAACGAATTTGATATAAGGAATAGGATAATTGATTGCCTTTACCTTACATTGCTAATCACTTTTGCATATTTTTTGCGATAATATATAGAATAAAACAAGATTTGGAAATGACTCGTACGTTATACATGTTATATGTGAACCAAACCATTAGATTAAATTTTTTTTAACAGACATGAAATATCATTGCTAAAAAATTTCGACAACTGTCTCACATCTAGATTTAGTCTTTAAGCACAAAACCTTAAATTCAATCCATTAAAGTATATTATGTTTTGCTTCAATAATATACATAAATAATGAATCTTTTCATCTTTTTATTATTTGTGAATAGGTAATATTCAATTTAAATTTAGAATAAATTATTATTTAATCCTTTTATTATATTGGAATACACTAGTTTTTTTTTTAATCAAAATACACTAGTTATAATTTATATCTTTAAAAATTAATTTAATAATACCTCTATTTTAACTGTGTCCAACCACCTACTCTAATTAATTTTTTAGTCGATCTTTTTTTTGTTAATCAACCTAAATTCAATGTCAATCAGATGTGGTCTGATTAGTATTTTCATTCCCTTTAAAGATGTGAGAAGTGAAAGATTTCAGGTTCGAATCTCTCAATTCACAAAAAATTATTACCAATTTAGTAAGAGATATTAAAGGGGAGAGCTACTTCCAATTGTATAACCTATAATATTATTTTGATCATTGGACCTCCCTAGTATTAAAAAAAAAATCAACCTAAATTCAATATTAAAAATTCTAAAAAGCACCATCTAAAAAAAAAGGCTTTGGTATTACTGCGGTTTTCTGTTTTTTTTTTTTTTCAAATTTCAAAAAAATGAGTATTAGAAAACATTTTTAAAAAAATTATTATTTTTATTTCTTTCATATTTATCCAAAAACATTTTGAAAACAAAAAACAAAAAACCAAAACTAACAAATTCTAGTTTTTAAAATTTTATTTTTATTTTTGAAAAACAAAAAATAGAAAACATAAAATGATACTAAACGGTTCTTTAATAAATAATTTTTGTTGCAAAATTACCCCTCTCTCTCTCCACTCTTTTCATTTTATCACCTTTTGTATGAAAATCCAGAGGACGAAAATGCCAAAGGATTTCAATTCAAAATCGGGTTTATATCAATGTTTCTCAGTGATTTCTTCATAAAATCAAGTTTTATTAAATTTTTAATATAGATTTGGGAGAACCAACCTTAAAAACTAACTTATTAAGGTTGTCACTTGAAATTAAGAGAACCAACCTTAAAAGCTAGCTTATTAAGATTGGAGAGTTCATTTTTATATTAATCACTTAACATTTTTATATTTATTAAATGTGGAATATTCTAACACACGTTTCTAAGAGGCATATAGTCATAATCAAATGCTTTCATATCTTTCTTAATCAATTTACATTTCCCATATATAACTAATAAATTGCCCACAAAAACATTCAGAACCAAAGTCATTTTTATCACTTTCTCATAAATTACCTTATTTAGTTCACTGTAAATTATCAAGTTAATAACAAAGGGGAATCCAAAATGGATCCATAAGAATCAAAACCCAGAAAAATTTCTTAATGGCTTTTTTGTTTCTAGAATTGATTTTGTGTTTCATGCATGCCTTGAGGAGGATTTTGTGTCTCTCACAATATCCTTTTTTTTTTTTTTTTTTCATTAGGATATTGTTTTGTTTTGTTTTGCTGTGTTTCTTTCTCAATCAATTTAAGAATTTTCCCTTCACAATAGTTTGTGAAGCAAATGAGGGAGAATAAAGATAGAAATTTGACAGATATGGAAGAAAGAAAAAATAGTCCTGATAAAGAGAGGTTGACAATGATGAAGCCATAAAAATATTTTAAAGAGACCAAAAAATAATGAGAAAAAGGAGCTGTGCGTTGTTTATTATGAGTTTTTTCTTATTATTAAACTAAATGAATTTTTAAAATTTAAAAGCAATAAAATAAAATTAATAGGCTGAAAATTAAATTTAAAGCTAAAATTTTAACACAATTTTAAAAAATAACCCAAACATTTTATATATTATAATTTTTTTTAGGAGAGCCACACATAATAATATTTAAATTAATTACTAATACTAGTGTGATATTTTGAAACCAAGAGGCGGCTACCTTGGTCCCCCATCCTACGCCAGTGGAGGTTCATGTGATGGCAAATAAGGAAATTTGCAATTTTCTAAAAGATAAAAACGACATTTTATTACATTTTAACGGAAATTTTAATAAAAAAAATCTAAAAGTTAAGCGAAGAGGTGATTATATATAAATTAAAATTTTCTTTTATTGATTTCGAATTTGATTTTATTTGAATTACATGTGGAAATATTTTATATATTTTTCAGAAATTTATCAATAAACTTTTAACATTCATTTTACTTTTTTAGTAATTTTAATTTATCTTTTATCTAGATCTATTATATATATATATATATATATATATATATATATATATATACAAAGCGGATTGGTGTTGGACTGGCGGCTAAGGGAAAGGCAATAGTCAATAAAAATGGATACGTGCCATGCAAAAGTTTAAATGGATTATATTGCCATCCCTACCAAAGAAAATTCCCAATTTTATTGAATTTTCTAATTCTTTTAATTTTAATTGGACCACATAATGGTCAATAAAAGACAATTGACCATTCTCCGTTAATAATTAAGAGATGAATGATTGTGACTTATGTATTTATTTAGCGAAATATATTTATCTTTCATTAATTTTTTATCATAAAAA
Source organism: Vernicia montana (assembly GCA_949750685.1). NCBI lineage: Eukaryota > Viridiplantae > Streptophyta > Magnoliopsida > Malpighiales > Euphorbiaceae > Vernicia > Vernicia montana. The sequence continues at coordinate 9,360 of CATKHJ010325404.1, forward strand.
TAATTTTAAAATATAAAAAATATATTTTAAATTTATTCAAAAAAAAAAATCTAATACACTAATATTTAAATTGATTTGAAAATATTTTGAATAGTAAAAAAATTACACAGTTATATATGTTCATTATAATATGATCAGCATTTGATTTTCTCCTTTTTTTTTTTTTTTTTTTTTTTTTTTAAAGACAGCTAACTGACCTGAAGACCTCGAAAACCTAGAAAACTAACCTAAGGACCCTACTGCCCCACTGCCACGCGGGCGTCCGCAAGGCAAGCCTGAGGATCCGCAGGCCACCTGCGTGGATCCGCGAGGCTGCCTCGCAGCCGCCGCAAACGCGAGAAAGCATTAGTATCGAATTTTCACCCATTTTTATTTCCTATAAATAGTCCTTTCATTTTTCATTTCAATACACACCAAGAGTTAGTATCGAATTTTCTACTACTCTTTCTCTGTCTCTCTCTAATTAATTAAAACTCTCTTTGATTTTTAATTAATTAATTTTAATTTAATCTTCACTCAATTCGATTAATTAGTCATTTTAATTAATCACTTTAATTAATTAAAAATTGAGTAATTAATCATTTTTAAATTAATCTCCCTTAAGGTTAATTTAATCCAATCAACCTTTCTAAAAACAGAATTTCGATCCGGTAAAACCATCCACCCACCATAAATTTCAAAAAAGAAGGTATAATCCATTACGCTCACTCAAACCTAAAATCAAATCAATCCGATTAAATTTAACCGATCTTTAAACCTCTCCACCTCACCGTGGAACTAATTACGTGAGTTTTGATCCCCATTCAATGAGGTACATAGGCACGCTTGGAATCTAAATCCAAATATCAATCAATCACCTTCCCCTTTTATTTTAATTCATACTTTCTTGTAAATTTTAATTACTGCAATTAGTTAATTACTTGCTCTTTACTTTTTTCCATACATTCATAAATATGTCATGCTCATGCACTTTAAATTACAATTAATACTTGTCATTCATGAAATCAATTTTTTTTTTTAAAAAAAAAAATCAAACTTTAAGAGTCAAATTGAGATTATTTAAAATAAAAAATTTAGTCCCCGAACTCAACTTGGTTCGAAGGTTAGTGATTTTATTATTGGGTAAATTAATCAAAGATTAATGAATTGGAGTCAATTTGGGTTTTTCCTTAATTTTTCCATTTAAATAAATTAGTGTGGTGACTCTTGAATTATTTTTCAAAAATCAAATCAATCAATTTTTTGAGGCGATAGCCGCTTCCAATCGTGAGTACTGAAACTCATACCTAAACTCTCTTAAAAATCGCTCATCTTTCCTTAAAACATTTTTCCCAAGCGAGGGGAGTGGCGTTCGAACGAGGTCTCAAAATAACTAGCATAATTAAATTCTGAACATAAATGGGGACTCAGTCAACCCACAGACACAATTATCAACACCCATACATAATGATAAGGGATGATAATACAATCCATCATATTAAGTGACTACAAAAGTACTAACAATACTAATAGATAAGCAATTGCGGAAGTACTAGATAAAATTACATAAATTTGATAAACACTTTGTAGTAGATAAGCCTCTGCGTGGAAGGATGCAGGGCTAAGTTTGATATAAAGGTGGGAAACTATCCTTAAAAAATATTGAATAGGAGTGAGCATTCTACTCAATGAGATGATATGAATTAATTTAGTATGCATGAAACCTGTAATCTACATGAAACATCACATCACGTATAATCATTCATTTTCACATAAAGCAAACATGATGGAAACAGTCTGTAAAATCCAACTCTCATCTAATCCATCATAAATGGGGAGCCGACCCCCTCCCTTGACTCTCTTAGATTTCCAAAAAATATACGGCCACAGTGAGACCAGCTCGAACTCGGCCAATTTCTCTTATCCAAAACATACGGTTACAGTGAGACCAACTCAAATTCGGCCAAACATCATTAACATAATCATTATCATATCATCATTTTATCATTTACATTACCTATATTAGTATGAGTTGGGTCCACTTCATCCTATTTCCATCTCAAACACAAGGCAATAAGCAATCTTAATTAAAAGAACATAAAATAGCATCAACACACGTCATGTTCCTAATTTTATGCAATAATGATAATTATATATATATATATATATATATATATATATATATATATATATATATATATATATATATATATATATACATATAGATCGTGCAAGAGACAA
>CATKHJ010325419.1:0-12986 GCA_949750685.1 Vernicia montana
AACCACGGAAGCCGAGTATGTTGCAGCTGCAAGCTGTTGTACTCAACTTCTATGGATGAGAACACAGCTTGAAGATTTTGGTTACTCATTCCATGGCATTCCTATTAAATGTGATAATACTAGTGCAATAAACTTGTCTAAAAATCACATTCAACATTCTAGGACTAAACATATAGAAATTAGACATCATTTTCTTAGAAATCATGTTAGCAAAAGAAATATTACACTTAAATTTGTGGATACCAAGCATCAATTGGCGGATATATTCACCGAACCTTTGGACAAATAAGCATTTTTCCACATTCGAAGGGAATCTGGTATGATTGACATTTTTCAGGTATGATCCAACCATATTTGATGTGCTCAAAGTTATTTGATAAATTTTGATGATAGTTTAATGATTCTCGATATTAATTTATTTGAATTTGTCAATAAAGAGGAGAATTATTAGATATGAAAATTAGACATCATTTTCTTAGAGATCATGTTAGCAAAAGAAATATTGCACTTGAATTTGTGGATACCAAGCATCAATTGGCTGATATGTTCACCAAACCCTTGGACAAAGAAGCATTTTTCCACATTCAAAGGGAATTTGGTATGATTGATATTTTTCAGGTATGATCCAACCATATTTGATGTGCTCAAAGTTATTTGATAAATTTTGATGATAGTTTAATGATTCTTGATATTAATTTATTTGAATTGTCAATAAAGAGGAGAATTATTAGATATGGATGTCTTGAATGTATTTGAATATTATTACCTTGAGAACTTAGTTATTTATTATCATAGATTTGTGATTATTGTACAAAAAGAATGAGAATATGATATGATTGTCTTAATAAAGTTTGATCATTTGCACATATCAATGGGGAGAATGCAATTGGTATTAAAGTTTGCATAAATTTAGAGGGAGTTTGTAAGATTATTTTGATAACTTATTTGATCATTGCCTATTATTTTTACCTTTTTGCATATATCAAGGTAGAGCTAAATATATTGTTCATCATATATTGCTTCTTGACAAAAATGGGAAAATGTGCTTCATTGCTTACTTGTTGTCTTGCCTTTTTGATTGATTCTAAAAAAGGAGAGAATTATTTTAATTATTGCATCAATATTTTGTCATCATCAAAAAGGGAGAGAATGTTGACCCCAAGGTTTCATATGTGATTTTGATGATGCAAAATATTATTACTACTAATAAGTTTGTTTAGTGTTGTTGTTGTTAGTAGGTAATCTTTGATTGTTATTAATTCAATTAAGTAAAGAAATTGAATCATGAAGATGAAAAGAGCATGTGAAACCAAGAAATTCATGTGAAGAATGATGATCTTCATGGAAGCAAAACTGTTGACTGAGATTTGAAAAATAAACTGTACTAATTGGGATAGTTTATAAATGCAACTATATATGGATGGATAGCTACATCAGTCTAGTTTCAGGAACAAAAATTGGTATAATTTTTGGAGTTTGAAAGATGGAGTTATGAATTTTTAATTGAATTATGCTCAAACTGTCAGACTGGGTAACAGCAGATGATGTCAATTAGAATTAGTAGCGTTAATTCTACAAAGGAATTTTGAATATTCGTTTCTTCATATTTGTAGATCTAGAAGTCTAGTTTCATATGCAAAAATGCTTGCATCAATCCGAGGTGTATAGAAGAAGCATTGGGTGAAATACTGAAGCATGTTCAAACTGTCAGGACTAGATGAGCAATAAAATATACTAATTTTTTAGAGTATGAATATGAATTATTTTGAAATTTTTCAAAATACAAAGTTATAGTAGACTGCTTCATGTTTCCAACAAAAAAAATATATCATTATTTGGAATTTTATAACTCAAGATTTCGAATTTTTGAATATAGCTATTATATAGCCGTTGGAACTAGCCGTTGGAATATAACTGTTATATAACCGTTAGAACTTGTCTAGTACCGTTTTTAAAGCACTGAATATGAAGTGAAGACCTATATATATCTAAAGACTCAAGGTGAAGTAAAGAAAAGTTTTACACATCAAGAACATATATTACAAGCAAATCAAAGCTCTCAAACTCTAAATTCTTTATTCATTGAGCTAGAACACAAAAGCTTTATTTCTCATTTTTATGTGTTCAAATTTATTCTAAGTTAGATTACATTTTTCTATCGTTTGTACTAGCTATTTGTCAAAGTCTTGAGTGACTCTAAATCTCAAATAATTTTCTATTGTAAAGGTTGTGTGTGAGCCATAAAACACTTGAAAATATTTAAATGTGTATCTTGAAAATACTTGGGTTTAAGTGTGAGCCATTGAAACACTTGTAAGAAGTTTAAGTGTGAGCTTGGAAACATTTGGGTTTGATCTTGCATCCGAAAAAGGATCGTTGATAGTAAAATCTCAAGTGAAGCTTGAGGAGTGGATGTAGGCAAGGAGTTGGCTGAACCACTATAAATCTTGTGTTTGAATCTCTTTTCCCTACACTCTTATATTTGTTAATTACTTGTTTGTTTGTTTGAATAGTTTAGATATTCATATAAACTTAAAATTGCTTATTTTCTTTGATTAAATTGCTTCCGCTAATATTGTTTTAATATTCAAGTTTTTCAAACAAAAAATTTTTAAATTGAAATTGATTTTGAAAATCCTATTCACCCCCCTTTAGGATTTGCCATACTTGGGCCAACAAAATGAACAAGACTAACAAACATATTAAAATAACACAATTAAATATTAAATAAATATTAAATTAACATTAAAAATATAATTTAAACATAATAAAATTACGACAAAATAATTACTCCACACTTAGAAGTTTGTTTGTTCTCAAGCAAAACTAAAAGAAAATACAAAACTTAAATTAGTCCACTTTCGTAGGAAATTACGATTGCATTTAGCATATGCAACAAGCCTTTAAACCCTTAGGTGATCCCATAAATGACGAGTTGTAGTCTTGTGAGGGCTTCCAATGATGATACCCACAAACACCAGTAAAAATCTAAACTTTTAGCTGTTTATCTCAGAAAACAATAAGTGATCACAGTTTTGAAATCAAACAAGCATTAAATCAAATCCATATTTATTCAAAAGCTAATTCATCCTACAACAATCATACTCAAATGTGTGTGTGAAATGATCAATATCAACGGTAAATATGATGTGCCTATTTCAAACAAGTAAAATTCTCATAATACTTACAATAACAACTATCTGACTTCTAATAAGGACTTAAGTATCATAAGCTCCATCTTTGGTACGAATCTCCACTACGCTGAAGGCACCACCTGAGGTCAAAAGATCTTTAATATCGGTTATAATGGGGTAGAGGGGTTAGTGATGTGGCTAAAGAATAAAAGGAATAGGATATCACAAAAGTTCCAAATACTTCATAGAGTTAAAGGTATCATAATATTTTGCAAGAAACACTTCTCAAAATCTATAAAAGCATAGATGTAGGCCAATTATCTTTGTATTGGGCCTTTACTTCAATCTAAACAATCTCGCAACATCCAAACTTTGATCGTGAGACTCAAAAGACTTTCTTTTATCAAACCTTACATTGAATATATATATATACACACACTTTTTGTTTTTGTTTTTATTTTTTTTTAATTTCTCCTACATACTTGTCTCTTATTTCTGTCCCACATCTTTAAGAAATGTCTCTTGCTCAAAAAATATGTCTCTTTAGCTCTAATTCATCTTTAGAATAAGGGTAAAAATATAAACATGTTTGTGCTAGGTGAGAGATGTGATTACCAAAGAAAATAGCTAATTAATGTAGGCTCAAATTGACTCACTAAAGGGATGTTCTCTTGAAATATCAATCAAGGAACTGACTGATTTGGCTTTGTGGTAAAAATCCTAATGCCTTAATCATTTCTCAAGTGATACATGATCAGTCGTTCGCCTTGAATCACCTCAGGAAGAGTTCTAATTTTAATTCCTTCATGTCGAAATCAAAATGATCATTACAGTGAGGGTATAAGAACATACCTATTCTAGCATGCTTGTCTCTGTACCAAATAACATGGTTATTGTGCAAAAAAAAAATATTGAGTATAATCATCATAGACATGTATTAACCAAAGAATAATATCAAGATTCAAAATAATACTCATCATCAATCAAAGTCATGATATTAAAACTCAATTCTCATCACAGCAGCTGAAAATATTCCTAAAAACCTAGAGCTAGACTCAAAATCCTTAAAATTTTATCTTTTTTTTTTTTTTTTACATCACAAAAATTAAAGATGCGTATCAAGAGCACAAAAGTAACTCTTTACTCAGCCATCTTACATTTAATGATTCGGACCTTAAATTTTGAGATTTTTTTTTAATGACAATTATTTTCTCCCCAACCTATTCGAGATATTGTCCCCAATGTCTACTATAGATAAGTAAAGAGTAAAAGATTTCGCTTGATCTAGTGTTATTAAAGCAACAGAAAGAAAAGAAAATAAATGCTGTAAGTAAAACCATAAGAGTTAAAAAAGTTACAACCGGAAATTCAGATTTAGTACACGCTTCTTGTTGCTACTGTCCCTAGGGTGCCAGACCACCTGTGCCATCAATGAATCAGATTCGGGTACGAAATTTTGCAGTTGGTTCATCAATTGATCAATAGTTGAAGCAGAGATTAGGATGCGTTGACTTGCTTATGTCATAAAACCCTGTTTCACAGCATGATCAAGAAAAGAAAACAAACTAAACCGTTAATATTAAGTAACTCCAATGGCTTTTTATGAAGATTTAGTTGGACCCAAGACGCAATGTTAAAGATTAAAACTAATATTTCTAATTCATTTTAAGACCTTAAAAGAATGAAATCCGAAAATAAATTTCAACTCTCGTTCCTTCGTTCATAACCTAAGTTAAACAAATGATAGCTAAACATTTGTCTATAATCAACTAATCAATTCAATTAAGAAAACATAAATATAATCAAAAGGAATTTTATTCAATATTCATATCATGATAGCTTTATACAAATCCCTAGACAAAGATAAATTTAGTTCATGAGAAAATAAAGAACAATTTTCATATCATTAATATTAAAATAATACATTGAATTAATATTATCAATCTAATAATTAAAAGACAAAAATAATAGGAAAATAAACTTACAATTCAATTCCAATCTTTTAGTATTTACACAATAAAATATCCAAAGAATCAAATACAATATTTATTGAAGGGATGACTGATGAAAATAAAAATTTAAATGAAAAGTGTTTGAATTTTAAAGTGGAACGGAATAGGAGAAAAGTCTATTGCGAAGCTCTCTGCGAAAATTCCTCTTACCAAAAACTCTCTCTGCTCATATATATATATTATTATATATTATTATATTTTTTTTACTATTTTGTTCCACCATTTCTGCCTGCAATTGAAGGCATTTATTCCTGCATAATCAATTGTAAAAAGTTTCTTTTTTTTTTAATTATATAAAATGGTGGGCTCCATTATTATAATAATATTTATTCTTTTTTAAAAATACTTTTTTTTTAATGCTTATATAAAGTTTTTTTTTTTTTTTAAAGAAGTGGATCCCACTTCATTTTTATTATAATTCTATACTTATGGGCTACTACTTCATTTCATGGTCCACTTTTACTTTAAATTCTTCCATTTCTTTATTTTATTCATTAAGCTGAACAAAACTAACAAACATATTAAAATACCACAATTAAATATAAAATAAATATTAAATTAACATTAAAAACATAATTTAAACATATTAAAATTACGACAAAACAGATGGCAATTTAGCCCCCCGTCGGGTATTCATTCGCCTCGCCTCTAATACCCACCCTGTTTATAAAATGGGGCGGGGTAGGTTTAAAATTTAAAATTCAAATTGGGTTCGAGGTGGGCAGGGTAATTAATGCTATAACCCGCCTCAATTATATATATATATATATATATATATATATATATATATATATATATATATATATATATATATATATATATCATTTTTAATTTATAACTTTTTTTTTATGTAAAAGATAAATTATATTGTATAGATATATATAGAAAAGAGATATAAATGAATATATGTATATATGAAAAATTAATATTAAATAATTTTTTTAAAGAAAGAATAAAAAAATAAAATAAAAACAGGTATACTCTCGGATACTCGCCCCGCCCCATTGTGAAGTAGGTGATGGAGCGAGTATAAATAAATATTGGCAGAGCGGATACAGGTAATGAAAAACCCGCTCCATACCGGCCCCGCTGCCATCCCTACTTGTGGGTTATCTAAATAATTTATTAAATATAGAAAAATCACAATTATTCAAATGCTTAGTTTTAAAAAAAATTAATTTTATTTTTTTTTATTTTATCACAAGTTTTGGTATTAATTAGAAATTTTTTATAATATTTTTAAATTTTGATATTTTTATCATCAACTCAATATTTCATACGAAATGAATTTTTAAATTATTGATTTAACATATATAAATTTATTATTTTTATTAATTTATATTATCACATCTAAAATTATGTGTTGTTGATATTAAATATTTTATATATAAATTTATTCACATGATATGGAAAAAAATAAAAAAAAATTACCCGTGAATAAACTTATGCCCAATTTTGACTAAAACTATATACATGTTATAGTTGTAAAATTTTTTAAAAATTTTGTATAAACTTAATAAAATTAAAAATCTGGGATAGAATTAAAAAAAATATTACAATTAAAAATTTTTAATTAGGCTTTAAAAATAAAGATATTTGTTTTCTCTATTTAATTTATCTCTATTTTTTAATTTTCCATTGGCTAAAAAGAGAGAGAAAATTATCTTAAATTAATTATTACAATTGACACAAAAAAAATAGAGAAAGACATTAATTAATATTTATTATAATATACATAATCATTTTAAAATTTGCACAAATTCTTATGGTGTTTATCATAAAATCATAACCATTGTAAACTCATATATATAAATATATATAGATGTAGTTTTAATGGTTATTTTGATTTTTACTCATGGATAGTAAAAATCATAGTAATTCTTATTTTTCTATAAACTTAATTTATCTAATCAGTGTTCAAATTCAAATTTTCTTTTTATCGAATATCAAATTTTAACTATTGGATATATAATATTAATTCAAGGAGAAGTTATATATTATATAATAGATTTTGCCAAAATATGTAAAAACAACATTAGCCCTAAACAAGACAGCAGAAAATCTCACGAAACGCTTGAAAATATCTCAATCTCTCACCGTACAACCTTGTAGGCTTGCTTATCTGTTGTATCTTGACTTTCATGGATGAATGATATGGCTTTTATTTGGCAAAAAAAAAAAAAAAAAAAAAAAAAAAAACCTCTCACCGTACACTGTCGTCAATTGAGAGTACAATCGCTTTAATTATATTGAACAAAATGAGGAGTATTACGGATGGCATCCACAACAATCCAAATGGAAATATGCCCCACTGATTGACATGCTTTACCTAATTATCAATCATTGAACAAAAATCCACCGCTAATTTATTAGATGAGAAATAAATGACTCTTATTTTTAGATGTAAAGTATAATTAAGAGAATATAAATAGACTGAAGAGGTTCGGAAAAAAAAATTCCAAAAATAACTTGTGGCTAGGATTTTCAAGACCCTTTTAGGACTAATATTTTTTTTTAAAGGTACTTCGTCAAAACACTCATTCACTAGATTTTTATAAGATCCTTACTCTTTACTTCTAGCCGAGTTAAAATTTCTTACATGTTTAATGATGCCACAGTGCATGGTAATCAATACTCAGAATTCAAAATATATCATTTACTAACGCATCAAAACATGACAAACTGCTTAATCCCGACACCCAACCAAGATGCGACCATGACATGAAACAGACAGCGCAACAATATAAATTTAACACTCTAGGATCTTGTACATCCTATATTGGCTAAGCCTTCTACACACCAATGAGAAGAAAATACTTGTGTATCAACCAACTCTTTTTTCTACTGGCATATATAATATAAGACAAATATTTTTACTTACTATTATTTTAAATTTTATTCTATATTTTTTCATTTATTTCTCTCATTAAAATATTTTCTCAAGATAAATTACCTTAATCATTGAGAGCTATAAAAATTAAACCATTGACTTATATATCAAAAAAGCCTTATTAAGTCTACACATAACATCTTAATGCTTGTTCTCTGGTCTTGCCGGTCTAATAGCTATTCTAAATTCAAGTCCAAACAAAAAAATTCATAATTTTTCTTTGAAAATCTTTGAATCATCACTATTAAACAAATTTAAAGCTAACCTTAAATAGAAAATGGCTACAAAGATATTTGTGATCATTATTTAATTTTGGGAAAAGGACACCAAACTTATTTCCACAAGTTTCTAGAGCCATCCTAAACAATAGTCATCATAATTATTGGCTTAAAATTCTATTGTTGCTAGCATCCTTATTATATAAAAAAAATGAGGGATATATATATATATATATATATATATATATATAGTCAATTAGGGAATTAAATGAATCACCACATCTAATTTTTAAATAGATTCTTGAATGTACATATATATATAATTATTTCAATGTAAAAATTAACTCTCAATCATTTTTATATGTGCTTTATTTTTTTATTGGACACCTAATAAGTTTAATAATATTGTGAGTTATACATTAGATGATAGCTTTTTCCTTTTAAATCTCTTTCTAAATTGGTAAAAATTTTAATCGTTAAGGAAACTCTTGAAGCCCATTAAGGCAGAGGCTGTTACTCTCCGTGAAGCTGTTTTTTAGGTCCATTCCTTGGGTTTTTCTAAGGTTATTTTTGAATTGGATTGTAAACAAGTTGTAGATGAGCTGTTTTCATCTGCTTGCAATTATTCTGAATTTGGTAGTTTGTTAGCTGGTTATAGCGCTTATATCGGGTTAGAGCATATGTATTATGTTCAATTTGCTTACAGGCAAGCTAATAGCATTGCTCATTCCCTTGCTTGAGTTTCGGTTGATTATGGAAGCCCAATTGTTTGGTAAATGGCTTCGAAGCTTATTGACTCTTTGCTTGTTTCAGATCTCAACGATTAATAAAATTTTCTAGTTTTGTTTCAAAAAAAAAAAAAAATGAGACAAAGAGTTAGTGGAGTCGTTGTCTCTTTTTTTCTTTTTTTTGATTTTTTTTTTCTAACTTTTCTTTCTTGAACGATCGTTGATCTTTTTTTTTTGTTTTTTTTTTAAGTTTTCTTCTTTGAACCACTATCAATCTTCTCTTTTAATAAGTAATAATAGTTTTTTTTTTTTTTTTTTACTTCAATTTTTTATTTAATAAGTACAGATCTTTCTAAATTTATTAATCTATATCTATTTTTTTCTTGAATTTATTATTATTCTACTGTTTTTAGTTCTCCTCTTAGGATATTTTTATTTTCTTGATGGGATTTACTGATTCTTTCATAAAAATAATTTGTTCTTCTCTTATAGAAAATTTTTATTGTCACGACTCGAATCTGAAGAAACGTGACATGCACTAAGAAACAGGAAAGAATAAAACTTACCGAACCCGTAATAAGCATGACTAACCACTAAATGATAAAGCTACAATATAACAACTGTAACTGTGATAAAACAAGGGTTATGAACCCATCTATTTAGCAGAATATGTGCAAAACATCTTATCAATGCCATTCAGAGTTACAATCTCAAACATATTAAATCATCATCATCAAGTTCTTGCAAAACAATATAACTGTAACTGTCATAAAATAAAGACTATGGACCCACTTATTTAGCAGAACATGTGCAAAACATCTTATCAATGCCACTCAGGGCTACAATCTCAAACATATTAAATCATCAACATCAAGTTCTTGCAAAACAAAACATAATAACATCTATAATGAGAAAGCTCAACTATGTTCTACCTCACAAACTTATACAAGAAACTATACAAGTGACCCAACAATATATAAGTACAAGTAACGAAAATAAAAATGCAAAGTTCTAAAATTTATAATATATATCAATTTGAAAATAATTGCATAACTGAAAATAATATAATAAAATAATTTCACTACCAGATGCTGAATGATAGAAACAACTCAATTAAAATTACTTCTTAAACTCAACCTACAATCTGGAAAAATAGGGAGATAAGGATGAGCGCCTTAACTCAATGAATGATACTAATCAATATACAAACCTCGTGCCCTACAATCATTCTATATAAAGACATAATCATGCATCATGTCAAATATATAATCATTCATATAATCATCCAATGATAGGAATTAATCGATAGGAACCACTCTAAACCTCAATCTAGGGAGCCGACCCCCTCCCTTGGCTCTCTTAATTCCAAACATAGGGGCCACTGTAAGACCAGCTCGAATCCGACCAATTTCTCTTATCCAAACATAGGGCTCAGTGAGACCAGTTCAAACGGGGCCAAAACATCATCATCATAATCATATCCCAATCGTCATAACATACTCATAACTATAATCAGAACCTTATGTGGTCCTACATCATTCAAATCCCATCCAAACATCAACAAATAATATGTAAGATAATTTTTTTATACAACATTTACATTCGGATGCTAAGAAGTCTTTATGTAGTTATAGTGCATAATTATATACATGTATAATTATATACAGTAAATGCCATGCATGATAAGCAGGAAAACATATTAGAAAGTATTACTCACAAACTTGATGAAATCTAAACCAGCTCCTCTCGGAGTGTCTGATATATGGTAGGAAGACGTCTGAAACGCACAAACTATATAACAGATGAAGGATATCAGAATAAGGACAACCCAAACTTTAATCTTTAAAGTTATACTCAAACGACTTCAAATATTCTGTCGAAATTTCGACAGAGTCTTCCTTATACTAGGACATTACCTCGCTGAAACAAAAGAAATAAACACTTCTAAATAGCTATTGAAGCTCAAAACAATCCACAACAACATATTCAACTCAATTGCCCCTTATGAGCCTCCAAACTCAACAACATACAAATTATCTCAAAAATCTCAACTCATCAATCATATATCATAAATTATAAATTTAACTTATAAACCATTTTAATTCATTATATATATATATATATATATATATATATATATATATTAAAAATAAATTGCATAATTAATTCAAACTTGATTCTTGCATAAAAGAGACATTTCACAACTTTAAATTCTTTTATAAAATTAATTCATTCAATACTCAATTAAAAACAATATAAAAATCATCTAAAACCATTTCATAGAAATTTATAATAATTGTAAATTCATCAATTTAACTTCGTTAACATAAATATAATCCATATATATACATTAAAAGAAAATCACGTAAATAATTTAAAGTCCATTATTTGCATAAAAGGACATTTCTCAATTTATAAAATCCTTTAAAACCATTTACTTGAGTTTAACAACTCAAATAATAAAATTCACATTCCTCACAATAATTTCTATTTAAAATTAAGTTAAAACATTATATATATATATATATATATATATATATATAGAGAGAGAGAGAGAGAGAGAGAGAGAGAGAGAGAGAGAGAGAGTAGGAAGTATTTTTACAAAATAAAGTACAGAAAATAAAAATTTATAAAATTTTAGAAATATAACTTTATAAAAAGTTTATAATATAGGAACATTCTAAAAATTAATTTAGAAAATTAAAATCTAAATTAAAAAACAGTAGTAATCTAAAAACTAACACTAATAATAACTATATTCTAATTAACTCTATTAGCTTTTCCTAAATAATAACACAAATTTATAATTTTTTTCCCTTAATAACTAGGTTCTAGGGGTGTGCAAACAATCGGCTCGGTTCAAAATTGAACCGAATCAAAATAACTAAAATTATATTTTTATCAAACCAAACCAAATCGAACTTAAAGTAAAAATCGAACAAAAAAAATTTAGTTCGGTTGGTTAGTTTGAACTGATTTTGACTTTTTTTTTTTTTGCTATTTCTCTTTTTTTTCCCCATAAATTTGAGATAAAATTCAAGTAAATTTTAATATATATATATATACATGATAACTTTATTTTTTTAAAGTTATTTTACCTGTTTAAACTCAAATTTTGGTTCAGTTCTTGAGAATTTAATAATATTATAACTTATTTTGAGAAATAAATAATTATAACAATTTATAAATAAATTATAAAATATTTTTAGTATTTTATTTTATTTTGTTTTGCAGATCAAAATGATATTAATGATGCAGACAATGATGTTATGATATTAATGATGCAGGCAATGATGTCATAATAATAATGATGCAAGCAATGATGCCATGATATTAATGATGCAAGCAATGATGTCATAATAATAATGATGCAAAATGGTGGAAAAAGAATATGAAAATTTTTTATAAATAGGCATTACCACTCCTTCATCATTGATAAAAATCAATTGAATCATTCAAAGCATTTAATCAATTAGATAGATTTATATTTTCTTAGTTTCATTTCTTTTTATTTTTATTTTATTTAAGAAGAGAAGTTTTGGAGCTCGTGTATGCCAAATTTTGTATCCCAAAAAGAGTTCTTTCTAAACTTTTATTCTTCAATTATAAGTTGTTATTATGTTTTCTATTAGATTGATTGTTAATTTAATTGTTTCTTTCTTTTTAATTATGAATAGCTAAATTTCTTCTCTAGGATTTAGATGTAATCTCTTTATTTTCCTATGACTATCTTTGTTTGATTGATTTGGTTTTGATTATTGGAATTACTCTTTTATCTTAGAACTTAATGTTTATGAATAATTGATCACTATTTGCATGTTTAAAGATATTATGTGAAGTAGCGAGAGTGGAAGTATAATATTAGTTCATTGAGATATTAGACCTAGGAAATGTGTTGCTTAGAGATAAGAACACTCCTTTGTGATTAATTAAAAGATTTTCATAAAACTTAATGGATTTGTATTAATTATTTTTGATCACGAGAGTAGACATAAGGTTAATAT
>CATKHJ010325576.1:0-14678 GCA_949750685.1 Vernicia montana
TATATAAATATTTTTTAAACTATTTAGAGAAAATTTAATATTTGTGAAATTTAAAGTTAATAAAATTAATTAATTAATTAAAATATTATAAATTTAATTTAATATAAAATGATTTCTTAATCCTTATACATTAAAATATAATTTATAAAAAAAATTATATTTTATATTTTAATAAAGATAAAATATTTTTTTATCTCTCTTTGGTTTTGGATATTTTTTTTAAAATAAAGATAAAATATATTTTATCTTTATTAAAATAAAAAATATATTTTTTTATAAATTATATTTTAATGTATAAGAACTAAAGAGTTATTTTATATTAAATTAAATTTGTAATATTTTAATTAATTAATTAATTTTATTAACTTTAAATTTCACAAATATTAAATTTTCTCTAAATAGTTTAAAAAATATTTATATAAAAATAAAAATTAATACGTAGGTGCAAATATATTAATTTTTTATTTTTAACATCACTTGACAAAAATTCTAAATTATAGATGAAGGGTTATATATGTATCATCTTGAAAAGATTAAGGGTCTAATGAGACCAAAACAAATATTAAAGGCTCACTTGAGTATCAGCCCAAAAGAGAGGATTTTACATGTATCATTTTGAAAAGATTAAGGGTCTAATGGGACAAAAAAAAACATTAAGGACTCACTTGAACACCAACCCAAAGAAGAGGTTCCTATTTGCACTTTGGCCTAAAAAAACAATCACAACAATTTTATATATTATTATTATTATAATAAAAATTATAAAAATGAAACTAATAAATTAAATATTCATAATATAACTAACTAAATAAATAAATAATAAAAACAAAAATGGTAAAATATATGACGTCAATTGCTAGGACTAAAATTATATTCTGTTTATTAATGGAGCTTTACTCCTAGGAAAAAAAGGGCAAAAGAAACCAAAATTTCTGTTATCAGCAGAGAAAAATGGCAACTTCTTCTTCTTCTTCTCAATTCATGCATCCGTTGACTTCTCCCCTCTTCAAAATCCAGAAGCCAGACCTGCTCTTCCTCTCTTCTTCATCTGACCCTCTTCTCAAACATTGCTTTGTTGGTCCCGCTAAACCAATATCTCACCTGAGCCTCAAGTACAAGAAGAAGTACAAGTATGGCTCTTATTCTTCTTCTTCTTCGGTTGTGTGCAAAGCAGTTTCCGTTAAGCCTCAAACTGAGATTGAAGGTCTCAACATTGCTGAGGATGTCACTCAGGTTTGGTTTGTTTCCACTATTTTCTCGCAATTGTGAACTGGGTTTATTTCAATTTTAAGAATTTTGTGTTTTGTTTAGTGTGGTTGTTAATGGATATAGCTGAACTATTTCTTGAATGAATTTAATGAATTTCTGATCTGGGTTTGGTTTTATTTTTTGAGAATTTGATGATAATTGATATTTCTCAATGATTCATTGTCGAACATGAAGCCATCTCTCTCATAGTTTCTATAGCCTGACTGCTATTACTCACCATAGCAGTATAGGTATAATTGGTCATTTCAAAATTACAGCCCATAATTGCAAATTTGATGAAAATTCTTAAACCTTTTTTTTTTTTTTGTGATTTATCTTTTTGTAACTTTATACACACATTTAGAGTATGAAGGTTCAGAGATATGTATCTTTCTTACTTAAACTACAGATTCTTTGTCTCTATTTCTACTGGTTTTTTTTATACTGAATTATCACTGGCTTACACTGTGAACCAACTAAAAGTACTTGATTCACTGTTTTTTCTCATATTTTTTATTGTTTTACTACCAAGTCATCAATGGCTTACTCTGTTAACCAACTAAAAGCACTTAGGTTGCTGTTTATTTATTTGTTTGCTCTATTGCATTGTGATACAGCTTATCGGTAAAACGCCTATGGTTTACCTAAATAACATTGTAAAGGGGTCTGTCGCAAACATTGCTGCGAAACTTGAGATCATGGAACCATGTTGCAGTGTCAAAGACAGGTGAGAATAATATAACTGATAGTCTTAGTACTCAATCTCTTATGAGCATCTTGTAGTTCAAATTAAAAGCCTCGTATGAGGTTTTTTTTTAATTAAAAAAAGGCTATCATATTGATGTAGATATACTGTTTAAACTTTTAAGACTATATCACTAAGTGAAATTAAGTTCTCTGAAATGGAATCTTGCAGTTCGTTTTGAACTGATGCAGCAAATCAATTCCTTTTGGCAAGTGTTATTATTTGAATGTAAAGCTAATAGTTTGGGAAATAACTGGTTATAGTATAATTATTTCCCAAGTCTCATCAGCATTTTTAATATTTGATTTCAGAATAGGTTATAGTATGATAGCTGATGCTGAGCAAAGAGGAGTTATAACCCCTGGAAAGGTAATATAGTCTTGTGCATGTGTTGAAATTTATGAATAATATGTAGCAGTCTTTAAGTGGCATCAGTTTGCTTCTTTTTCACTTTGGACCATTTAGCTCAAATTTGGACATCTTGCTAAAGATTGCCTTTCTACACATGAATGATATTCAGTCAAAGAGCAATCCAAATTATTGTTGCATACAACTTTTATAGGCACAAATGCTTTGTAGAACAGTTCAACTGCATGAAATGATACCTAGATCTATGCTTGAGATGTAATTTTGTGTGCTTTGCTTTTATATCTGGTGTGCAAGTCAATTAAAATAGGTCTATTCAATTGCTGAATTGTGGGGCTATGACATGCATTTTTTGACAAATGGCATGCTGCCATTGCTTTACACTTAAATTTGGCCTAGCAACTTGGAATGTTTAAGTTGGGTGCTTGCATCAGGGCTTGATGCAATACTTTCTTGTAGGGATGCAATGGGATAGGACTGGAAGTAGCTTTTGCCTTTCCTATCCCTAAACTGCCTCTTATACACCACAACCCTGTCCTGGTCCCACTTCCCAGAGGGTGTAAAATCTTTTCCCAATTGCTTCAATGGGAAATGGGTCCTCCCACACCTCCTTGTTAGGACAAAATAAATTTTTTTATAAAGAACATGGACCTTTAAGTATGCCAATTATGAATATTTTATTAAAGCTAAACTTAATTAGGTTTGGACAAAAATTACATAAAAATAACATATTCAGAACTCATACATAAAAAATTAAAAAAAAAAAAAAAGTTTCTAGATAAAGAGCAAAAATATAAAATGAGGAAAACAAAAAGAAAATTAACCTAACATATAAAAGTTCCATATACATAAACTTGTTTGATGATATAATTGTATGAAAAATAATAATAATCTTAATTGGGGTGGGGACTATAAAACCTGGCCATGCCCTGCCCTAACCCCACTTTAGATCAGGTTTCCCTGAAAGTCGCCCTAGCCCCTGTTGAAACTTAAAAACCACTCTAGTTGGGCCAGGATAGGTCACGGTGGTGTAGATTCCTGTGGGGTGGTTTTTGATTGCCATATCTGCTACTTTGCTAGGCAGGCATTTCAAATTCTATTCATCTTCAAATAGTTTCTGTTGACAATAGCACTGTATTAGATAGCAACTATGCCTATTGGCTATGCCCCCCATGGTATTGGTGTCATACAATTCATATGGGCCTGGCTGGTGGGGAGGTTGAAGGCTGTTTTGCTCCCTATGTTCAATCGATTCACTGCACCATGTAGTTGTTGATTTGAAACTGGCCATATATGCTTGTTTTTATCCATATTTTTTTTCAAGTCTTTCCTTCTATATTTTAATGCATACATATGAGATAGTGCATAAATTACCATTTGATTAGTTTTTGCTGGCATCATTATTGTAGACCAGCCATGGCAATCACAACACTATTTAGTAGCTCTGATGTAACTTTGTTGATCATTGTGACTGAGTTTTTTCTCTATCTTTAGAGTATTCTTGTGGAACCTACAAGTGGAAACACAGGCATTGGCCTTGCATTTATAGCTGCTTCAAGAGGATATAGACTTATCTTAACTATGCCAGCATCAATGAGTTTGGAAAGAAGAGTTCTCTTAAAAGCATTTGGAGCTGAGCTTGTCTTAACTGATGCAGCAAAGGGCATGAAGGGAGCAGTTCAGAAAGCTGAAGAAATTTTGAAAAGCACACCGAATGCCTATATGCTCCAACAATTTGATAATCCTGCAAATCCTAAGGTTAGTTGTCAGTTGTCACTATCCTCTTGTACCTTGATATTGTAGTGATTATTCTTAAAATCACTGTTTCAGTCCTATTGGATCAAATGCTATTTCCTGCTGGTACTATGTGGGCTGATTTAATATGCTCTGAACCTACCCTAATGATGAGAAGGTTCCTGTAAAGAAAGATACCATACTGATGGATGTGGTGTAGCTTGTATTTTTTACCATAGAATTTTACTGAGATCCTTGGGTTTGCACAGTTTTTGACTGAACTGACAACTTTCTCGGCAAGTTTGATCTCAAGAACCCATTGCTCAATTATTTATTATTGTAAGGCTCAAATTTCACTGGATTGTATACCTAATAAGACTCAAACTATCATGTTAATTTTTGTTGGCAGTTTCTTTTTCCTTTGACTAACCAGTTATCTAATTGAGGGATATTATTTTTATGAGAACTTATAAATGCTTAGGATGATGCACATAGGTTGGCAAACCCATGAATTCGGATTTAATGCATATTCTATTTCAGATACACTACGAGACAACTGGACCAGAAATCTGGGAAGATACGAGAGGGAAGGTTGATATCTTGGTTGCAGGTATTGGAACTGGTGGAACCATTTCTGGAGTTGGTCAGTTCCTTAAGGAGAAGAATCCGAACATAAAGGTACTCATCTCTTGTTAACATTTTCCAACTGCATATGCACTTGTTCTATTTTTTCACGCTGATCAACCAAAATTTCATAGGTTTACTAGAAAAATGTAACATGGAGGGGAAAGTAAATATCAAGTGCATGCTGAATTTGATTCTCCTGGTTGATAGCAAATGTGTTTGAAGAAAGAATTTATTTCTTTTTGCAGTTTTATCTTGAGTTTTCCCATTTTAATGTATCAGGTTATTGGTGTGGAACCTTTAGAAAGCAACATACTTTCAGGTGGAAAGCCTGGTAAGAACAAATATTGTTGTGACTCATCAGTTTCATTGTGATGCATTAGATGTCTTTTATTTTGCATGTCAATTTCTATAATTTATTTATTTTCTAATTGAAAATGCAGGTCCTCACAAGATTCAAGGGATTGGAGCTGGTTTTGTGCCCAGGAATTTGGATCAAGATGTGGTTGATGAAGTCATAGAGGTCCAAGTCTTGCCAGTTTTGTGTATTGTTTTTTACTCAGCATAATAATGCAGATTCCCCCGTTCATGAAAATTTTGAAGTACATAGAAGGATAAATTTAAAATCTTCTAATACAATTGGTTACCCAAATAACTGGAATCCATTTTACATTTTACACATGGGAAGTTGGTTGGCTTGTAGAATCTTCTTAACATTTGCAGTTGTATTACATGATGTGCTTCTTTGGACCTACCTTATCTTTTTCCTGAAATAAATTTCATATGAAGACCTTTCCTTGAATTCAAAGATTTTTTGTGTTTATATTTAAAAAATATTCATGGTAATGCTGTTTTCTCCATACAGTTGCATAGATTTTGTTATTTCAGCATGATGATGATAGAAAATAGAAGAAAATAGAAACATAACCAAGATTTGGATATAGATTATTTTCTATTACAGGGATGTAAGTAGTAGTTTTTTTGCTAGTTGTTGCATTCATCTTTTCATATAAAATTGTTTAGACCAATGACTTTTATATCACTTTAACTTATTTTTGTTTATATAAACTTGCATGTGTATTTAGTAGGACCAAATACATGCTTATCTTGTCCAGCGCACCACCAGTTTGTGTTATGCACATGCCTTTGTGCTTCTAAATGTGTAATTAAACAACCAAGTTGCAATTTCAGGTTATAACATATACCGTGTCTCATTTCTCATATTTTGTATATCTGGCAGATATCCAGTGATGAAGCTGTTGAAACTGCAAAGCAAGTAGCACTACAGGAAGGTTTGCTGGTTAGTTCTTTCAATAAAACTTTGTATATTTTGAAGTATGAAATGAAAGCAACATTGAATTGCATTGACCTTTGCAAGTACGACAATTACGTAACATGAGTTAAATCTTTAATCAGACTTATAACCTCCCTCTGAATGAAGATATGGCATCATTTTGTTATCCTATGATGGTGTGCATAATGTTTGTAGCTTAAGTCCCTTCTCACACTATCCTCTGACACCAAATTTTAATACTCTCTCTCTCATTTTATATATGTTGAGGTGTTAGTCTTTTTTATTATAATATTCCTTCAATAATTAAATACCAGGTTGGCATATCTTCTGGAGCAGCTGCTGCTGCTGCAATGAAGGTTGGAAAGAGACCAGAAAATGCTGGGAAGCTGATTGCAGTAAGTCCTTTCAATTATGTTGAAACCGACTATGGAGTTTTAATTTAGTAATATACAGCATATAGAAAGATTCCATTCTAGAACTGCAGGCCACCAGCTAGACACACACCCCCGCCCTCTTCCCAACCAAAAAAAAAATATATATATATATACATATATACAATATAACCTCGATAAGTTAATACTCGATAAATTAATAATCTCGATTAAATAATGTTTTTGGTCGGTCCCAACTTGAGACCAATGTGGTAAATTAATAATTTGCTAAATTTATAAGATAATACATTTTAAAAAAACACATAGGTCCCATTTGATATATAAATTAATAATTTCCTTATCTATCAAAATTATATATATACATACTTGACTCAATTAGGAAGTCTTTGTAAAATATGACTCCATTATTACTTGTTTCTTCTTGAAATTGATATCTTTTTGGATCTCATCTCTAATTTTTCTTAGTACATTAAGAAGCTCTGGTATATTATTCTTATATTGTAAAAGAAAATACATACTAAGTTCAATGTTTTAGAAAAAAAATAAAAAATACCTCGATAATTTTTTTTATTAATTAATGTATAAATTAATAAATTTTTGTAGTCTCAAGGCTATTAATTTATAGAGGTTTAACTGTATATGAAAGGCTCATCTATGCTGACTGATCAATTAAAAACAATTTTTGAGGCAGATTTGATATGGTATAATTTTAAAAAACTTCAAAACAGCTATAAAACAGTTTCAAACTTCTCTTTGCAATCAAATCTAAAGAGTGCTTTCGAAAAAAAAAAAAAAAAAAAAAAAACAATTACAATTTCAATGCCAAACAGACACAAAGTCTTCTAGGATGAACAGTTAGGTAAGTTGACAAACCTAAAATATCAGTACGAGTCATTTTATCTTTCTTCCCTTTGATGTTTTTTTTTCCTGCTTTGCTTCCTCGTTGGGGGTTGTCATCTACAGGTCTAGACATGCATTGGTGGCTGCAATTGTACCAATCGTCATTATTATGTTGGGGCATGCATTGATGGCTGCGATTCTAGCATTTGTTTCAGTTGTATTTGGATAGTCCTACTAAAATAAACCTATCCTTTTTCTGCAATAATCTAATCAAATCTATCAAGTTTGGGGCCTGGTGATTTGTTCTGTTAGTGCTTTTTGCCAAACCTTTTTCTTTCTTGTGCTTTCTTCCATGAAAGTGCGACTTCTATTAAGTGGTCAAACATGATTTAATCCTGAGGGTTGGCTTGGATGACAAGTGGGTTTTCTGCATTGTTAACCAATATTTTGACTCCAAAGCCAGGCCTTGAGGAGATACTCTTCACAAATCCCCTAGTCGTAGCTTGTATGACTGCCTTTTAATAGGAAGAGCCAAAGGGGGAGATATATATAATCCATTGGTCTGGTTTGACCATGTTTTTACCATGGTCGAAACAGAAATAACTTGCTGGCGGCTTCATAGCCATGGCCAGTATACTTGATTTGACCAATGTTTTTTATTGCAGTCAATAGTTTATGGGTTTCATAAAAATTCTTCTTTCCTATCGAGTTGGAAACTTTTCAAGCTTTTGGACCACTTAATTTATACATTCCTGTAGACTATCAAAGCTATGGATTCCACTTTCTTCAACTTTTTGGCATAAAAAATTTGAGGAAACTTGGTGCTTAGATCAGCTTTAACAAAATGAGTTGTGAACCTATAATCTGAAGAAACGTTTCTGGACATGATTTATTCTCATTTGCTAGTCAGTGGTTAAAATAATATGACCCTTAGTGCATTTCAGCCTACTGCCCCTTTAAAGAGACTTTTTGGAATAATTGGAGGTAAAACAATAGGATTTTCTTCAAGGAGAAGATAATCTTTTTATCTTGAGAGATATTGTGAAAGATGTTATCATTGGTTCGATTCATATTTCCCAAAAAGTGGATCCGCCTCTAATAGCTTGGAATAAATTAAAAAACGTGCATCTAGATATGGAGAATTCTTATTCCTCAATGAAAGAAATATTTTTGTTCTTTCATATACTATGGGATTTGCCTTGGAAAAGAAAATGTTCTATCTAATGAATTCGGATCCGCAGGCTAAATGCTAGTAACATTTGACATAGACATAGTAACCAACACTTGGTAGATAATATGCACTATCATCTTTTATGCCCTGTGCTCTTTAATTATCCCTCTGACATACCAAAAAATAACTGTAATATTTTCATTATCTCTTAGTTGACTCCTTCGAATTTTCAATGGTCTCAGGTTGTCTTCCCAAGCTTTGGTGAACGGTATCTGTCTACAGTTCTTTTTCAGTCAATTCGTGAAGAATGTGAGAAAATGCAGCCTGAGCCATGATTCTCACATTTTCATGATGTTTGTTTAAGTATAGAAATTTTTTGGTTCTCAAATTAGAAATTTCATCCCAATGCATAATTTATATACATTATATGCTTTCATTATTTACCTTCCTTGTGTATCATTTATTGGACTGGCTTTTACATGTTATCCTCCAATAAATGGTTTTACATGTTAGCAATTTACTTTTTGCGAGGTAAAATAATATTGTGGACCTTTAAACTTTTGGTTTAGTAGTACTGGAATTACATCGAGAGCTGAGATTGTGAGTTTGAACTCCAATCAAGGCCAAATTAACCAAAATGATAGTAATAATAATAATAATTTTGTTGTCTTACATTTTCTTGGAAGCACCCCTTTTTATTTTTGGATTAGTTGATTGATATTCTGAAGTTCTCTTTTTATGATATAAATTTTTCTGGTTACTGCAAGTGTTTTTCTTTTCAGCTATAAGAAAGTTGAAATTATTCTCCTAATAATATTAGGGATAACAATTCGTGTTAATGGATTGTGTTGATTTACATCCATGACATGATAAAAGTTTATACGAATACGATACAATTAATTTATCGTGTCAAAAATTTATACATGAATACGATTTACTTAATTAATGCGTAATATAACAAGAAACAATTAATATTTTTAAAATTTTAAATTAATTTATTTTTTATTTTAATATATAAAAAATTATTAAATTTACTAATTTAACTAATATTAATGTATATTATTATATAAAATATAATTAGATATAAATTTATGAAGAAGATTAAAAGCAATATTTAGATGTACATATTTTATAAGTCATAAATATGTATTGGGTTAAATATGTTAATACAATATGACACGTGAATATTAGATTAAGCGTATCGTTTTCGAGTTGATAAATTAACTCGCAACACGATAATATTATTTTTGAGTTACAATTGAATTGATACGAAATCGATATAAACACAATAACTCCTAACCTAAATTCATTAATTTCTTGTTGGGTTCATATTAGTGTTATCGTGTTGTGTTTAATATTGACACTCTTAAATAATATAGAACTTTATTATTATTATTTTTTTTTTAGTAGATGGAAAAATTTTAAATGAGAGAAATGTCAAAATATATTTTAGGATTTTCTCTGCTACATTCAACAACTGAATTAAATGTTGACTAAAACAAAATATAACATATATGATGGCCTGCAAAAGATACAAATAGCGCTTCTCATTTTAGATATATATTTTTTTTATGCCTTAATTATTTATCAATTGTTTCATTTTTTTTAATTAAATTTGAGTCTAATTGGAGGTTTAAATTTGAGATGTCACAGTTCTGAAAACTTAACTCTTACATATATTTGTGAATTTTTAGAACAAATTGCTATTATGTAGCCATATTCGTCACCTTAACAAATTTTAATATATATATATATAACAAAGAAAATTATAAAAAAATATATTTTTTACTCATTTTATCAATCCGAATTTCAAAACACAAATTTTTTTTAGTATAGGACAACAAAAATCAAAAACAGAAATTAAACCAAATAATCATTTTTCATATTTCCCCTAACAGAATACCCAAGACAAGAGTACTGTCAAATAATATAATTTTGTTTATTTCTTGGAACTATTACTATTATTATTAGGCACAATCATAATTACATAGTGTACCTAAATCCGGACACGATTTTAAATCAGAATCGAATCGTTGGCTTTGGTTCTACATATTAGTGAATTGAAATCAGACTGTATATAAATGGTTCGGTTCTGATTTCGATTTGTATGGTTTCAATTTTAATTCAGAACCAGACCTAAACTAATTTTTTATTATTTTTTTATTTTTACAAAAATTACTCTTAAAATCTTAAAATTTGGCGATTTGAATCAGAATCAAACATATAGTTCCAGTTTCAATTCAAAGTTTTATGAACCTGAATCAGATTATAAATAGTAATGATTTGAGATCGAATCGAAATCGTGGCTACAATTCTAATTTCGATTCGATTTTTGGTAGATTTCAAAACGGACTGTGGTCAGGATTAGGTGTACCTAAAGCAAAAGTTTTAATTTTTTTTAATCGTTATTAGTCATTTTCTTTCAATTTTTGTAATTTTTTTTAATTTTAAACAAATAAGAATTACCTTCTAATTTATGTCCAAATGACAAGTGTAAACATTTTCTTATTTGCAAAAAGAACAACACATGCACACCTCTCCCCAAAGAAAGTACAAGATGAGGGGAAAAGTGCTTGACACTATACTATATTCAAATCAGTTAAATTTTTATGTATTAATTAATCAATTAATATTGGACAAGAGTCTTTGACAGAGAAAATGATAATGAAAAAAACTATCTAGTGAGGTAGAGGTCCCCCTATCCTGGACTCTAGGAGGCATATGAAACTTAAAAAGAGTTTTGGGTTTAATTTAGTTAATTAATTATTGCCAAATGTTTGTTAGTTTGTGTCTTTTTGTGTCAAAATTGTCTCCCTCATCTTTTTAGGCATGAACTCACACCCACTTCACTATTGTGGATTCCAAGCATGCAAAGCATCATTAGATGCTTAAATTACATGCCAATTAGGCATAATTTTATCATGGCAAAAAAAAATTAGGCATAATTTTATTGGTATTTTCATATTTTTTTTTAAATATGACTTGGCAAAATAATAATAATAATAATAATAATTTTTTTGGAATATGAAGAGTAAGATGATAGTTGATAAAATTAAAAACTAAGTATTGAAAAATTAAGTGTTATATTTTAAGTTCTGAATATAATAAATACAAAAATTTTTAAACGCTAAATATAATCAATCTGTATGATAACTGTTATTACTGAAAATTATTAAATTTTTTTTATTGAACATAATTAATTTTGTGTTATTGAAATTTAAATTTTAATCATTAAACACAGTTTTGAAATTAAAATAAAAATAAAAATTATAAATAAAAAAATTTAAAAGCAACAATTATATTAGGATAATATTTCTCATAAGTTTTAAAAAAATAAACATTATTAAACTTTAAATGAGTATTTAAAAATATACTAAGGATATAAAAGTCACTTTAATAAAAAAAAAATTTAAAAACTCAATAGTTGAACGTGTTCAGAAGAAATTTTAAATCAAATATTTTAACTTACCATTTTAAGTGATTTTTAATTTAATTAAAAATTTTAAACTGAAATCATTTTATATTATTAAACCATTTTAAATTAATAAGTGCTGAAAATATTAAATTAAGTAATAAATTAGGTTATCAAACACTCCTAAAACTGAGTAATACTGCATGTTGAAATATTTTTATATTAATTTATTGTATCGTCTTTTATTGCACTATAATATTAAAATTAATCTAATGGTATGTACATATTTCATATAGACAAAAAATTCAAGTTATAATAGATAAATATATACATAATATTTTGATTTCGCTTAATATTAGTAAAAAGAAAATCATGTGTCTAATAAACCTTTATTACTTGTTTTTTGGTTTATAATAAAACAGAGTATTAAAAATATATATTTTAAAAAAGTGTTGAAAATGTAAAAATTCATATAAAATGCTTAAATATTTCTTTTATTAGTATCATATAATAGAAATTCTTGCATTTTAGAGCTTTAATTGGCTGGCGCTTGACAAAAGCATGAATATTCTGTGAACATGCTAAGGCACTTCCTTTGTATGACCTAAAACTCAAACCAATAATAAAAGAATTTTCCATCTTTGGCTTGCAAACAAAATTAAAAAATAATAATAATAATTAGTGATATGAATAAATAATATCGAACTGGATCAGAAGAAATAGTGAACTAGACCTAACTCGATATATAAAAGCCTAATATTCGAAGGCCAGGATCAATATTGTCAAATAGTCCGGTTCCTAGTTCGAAGCTGAAACATGCAAATTGCCATCATAATCCGACTTATTCTAGTAATTCATATACGATCCACATAAAGACTCATAATCTTAGAGCTATAATTGAGCCGAGCCGAGCCCGAGTTTTAGCTTGCTCAGGCTCGGCTTGATATTTTTTTTATGAGCTCGAGTTTGGATCGAGCTTGAAAATCATGTTCAATTTCGGCTTATCAAAAACTTGTTTATAAATTATAATCGAATTCAATTTAAGTCCGACTTGTTAATAAATTATAATTGAGTTAAGTTTGAGCTCGATTCGTTTATAACTTATTAGAATACTCAACTTGCTAAATATTTATTTCTAATATAAAATAAATATAACAAAAAAATACTTAAAACTAATATAAAAGTAAAAGCATCTAATTAATAAAAAAAATATTCAATCATAAAATTGAGTATTATATGTATCACAAAAATATTAATTAATAACAAAGATATTTTTAAAGATTATAATATTATATTATATAATAAGAAAATATTATATTATATTAATTAGGAGTATATATATTTTAGTGAAATTGAATTACCAAAAAGATTATAGGAGTATTAAAATATATTTTTTGAAATGCCAAAATAATAATAATAATAATCGAGTTGTTCACAAGCCTATTAATCAATATGTTCGCAAGTCTGTTTACGAGCTTATAATAGAGCTGTTCACGAGCCTAATCGAACCGAGTTTAACTTTGCTCTATCTCAGCTCGTTTATTCGTCGAGCCTTAAAGTAAGGTTCAAGTTTATCTCGTTTATAAAACGAACTGAATGCGAACGAGTTTTTATCGAGCCGAATACTGAGCCGCTCGCAAACGACTTGACTCATTTACATCCCTACATAATCTATAAATACCTTTAAAAATCAAATTTCACAAGTACAAGAACATTCATTATACACAAAATATAGAAAGCTTATTGAAATAGAGTGTTTCACTTAAATTGAATCAATCTACTAATTTGATCATCGGAGTGGCTTTGCTAGGCACCCGACCTAGCCTATCTGATTCTCATCTTTTCTTACAGGTCGCACCAACTCAAATTCAACCCAAAGAAGATTGAACTATTCTACCTCAACTAGAATCAACTTCATCAATTGGAGTCGTCTGTGGGGAACGATTAATCAAATCTTTCCTCATATTGTTAGAAATAAGTGACCTGTAAAGAAGAAAACTTAAAAAACTATGACTCAGTCAGGAGATGATAACAATTGGGAAAATCTTCTTAGATATCCTAGAACCTCTCAAGTTCATCTAGGAGTTGAAGTTCGCATCGAAGCTTATGCTACTCCTCTGGGGCAAACTCCACATGTTGATATAGCATCAATATTGTAGCAGTTGAGTGTTATAGTCCCGATCTCAAGCAGTAACCAATATGTTTTACTAACCCCCAAAGTTGTGTCTGCCTTACACTTATTACTTAATGCCATGCAGACCCCATAAACTACTCTAACACTCAATACACAAGCAATTACCAAAGTTGTACTCAGAGTAAATCTTAATCGAAGTCTAGACTTTGAATATACACCACTAGAAGCACGCAATAAAGATCGCATAGCCGAGAGAAGCCGAGAAAGAATAAGGTCAGAAATAATCAGACCAGAAGGTGACAATGAAGAAATCCCAGGTCAAGGATGAAGTAACCATGTGTATAGTAAAGATCGAAGTAGGGAAAGCAAGCGACTTCGTCATATTAACGGAGTCGACATAAATCGAATCAGCTAAAGGAAGGGAAAGAAATAAAGGAAACGACCCAGAAAGAGAAGTAGAGAGGATGAAGAATCTTAATTTGAATCTTCCTCTCATCATAAAAAATTGAAATAGTCAAGAACTATGTTGCACGGAAACGGAAACGGGGAAACGAGAAACGGGGAAACGGACACGCGAAAACGGTATTTTAAAAAAATATAGGAAACGAAACGTGGGGGAAACGCGCAAATATAAAAAAATATGAGGGTATATTTATAAATATTAATTTATATATATACAAAAAATATAATAATTTATAAATATATATTTAATAATTTT
>CATKHJ010325643.1:0-26883 GCA_949750685.1 Vernicia montana
CTATGGTTGTGGAACTGATGGATAATTACCGTTCCATCACCAAATGTGAATTTACACAATTGGATAATAATGTGTTCTTATAATAATATGCAATTCAAATTTGTCTCATTACTTGATAGAAAATATATTCATATATAAAAACAAAAACCCATGACCTATTAGCTATAACACTGAGCTAAATTAGAGAGTATATATACTCTTGGAGAGAAAGAAGAATCCGAGGAAAACAGAATCAAAACAATTTTGACTATAGCAATTAATAATATCCATAAAGATCAATCAACAGTAGACCAAATTAAAGGGCTCTTTTAATTTAATATGTCAATTCTAGTCTTGAAAATTAAAGCAAGCCCAATATATGAACACATATATAAAACAAATTGCATCTCACCACATAGAAAACTTCCCGAACAGTAACCAATTAAATATCTAAAAACCAATGTCTTTCCTTGCATAAAAAAATATTAATCACGCATGAAAAAATATATATACAAGAATCAAAATAAGCAAACTATGCAATAGCTATATATCCCAATTTGATTTTGATTTTGATTTTTTTTTTTTAATTTAATTCCCATGCAAAAACAATGACTACTTTTTATATTAGCTTTATAATTTAAAGTAGTCACAAACTACTTCCTAACGTGCGTTTGTGTCATAACCGATTCATAATCAAGTACAATAACACTATTTTAGATACATTGTCTAAAACGAAATCAAATCAATTATTCATATGAATTTTACTAACACAAAATACACATACATAAATTAAAATCACAGAAATTGCAATAAAATTAATTGACTTACTATAACTCAGAGAAAGCGGTAGAACGAATTCGTGCTGATAACGTGTTGTAAATCGGCTTATTAGCTCAGTATATCAAAAATAATAAGAAGCAATATAAAGCAATAAAGTAAAGAGAGAGAGAAAATATGTAGAGAGTAAAAGGGGTTCCAAACTCTTATTATTAGATTAACTCTAGCTTCTCTTATATAGAGGAATAACTAGAGTTTAGTGTATACAATATTACTGAAATAACCCTATACTATAATCTCTCTAAAATATATATTCAATCATGTTTAAGTAATATCCACATATAATAATTATTTATAACATAAGCAATGTAATTTGAGTTGTTTTTAGCATTCTATCAAATAATGATGGTATTATTTAATAATTATATCTAGATTTGATACCCGCGCAACAATTTTTTTTCCTTTTAATTTTTTTTTATTTCTAATTGCATCCTTTCAATTAGTTTAATTTTTTTCTTTTCTTGAAATTAAATAATTGTTATACTATTATTTATTTGTATTTTTGTAATATAAAATATTGTTATTGATTTTTTTTTGTGATTGAAGTTGCTTAATTTGTATTCTTAATTATCATTAACTAGTCGTGAGCCTGCGCGTTGCGGGAATATTATTTGAAATTATTCTCATATAATTATAAATTAAAAGATTTTAAATGAATCATTGTAATATAAGTATTTTTTTAATTATACTTATTTAAATTTAGAATTACAATAATTTTTTTCAATAATTTTTTAAAATTTTTATAGATGACATGAGCAATAGTTGTATAAGGGATCGATGTTCAATATCATGGGATTTTCAAACACATAACAAATTATTATTAATTGATTTCTATTTTGAACATTTCGAACACATAACTTCATAATTTTGAGAATGATTTCAAGACCATTGAATCAAACCTGACCGGTGTTAATTCATACATTTTAAAAATATCTTTTTTCTTTTTTCTTTTTTTTTTTGCAAGCTTTAGGCCTTCCTCAAAGTAAGAATGGTAGCAAGTCGGGTATGGAGCAGGTTTTGCAAAATTGCTCTTGATACATAAGCTATTATAGGTGAACCTTTGAGGTAGGGCATAGAGAGATATAAAGTCACCTAAACCCGTAGAACCCCTTTATTATTTAAATACTTCCATCAATTTCCATGTTACCCTTATCCCAGAATCGAAACCATAATTACCATTCCTTATTATCAAATACCATATTAAACATTATGTAATGATCAATTATGAGCTTAATACCATTTACATGCTTATTACTTTTGAACTCCGTTTTCCAGTAGTTTTATCGCAGCTCATCCATAAATTACTTAAGTGCTTGGACTGTGATAATATTGTACCAAACTATATACCATGCAAATAATATTCTAAGTTATACTATTATTACAAACTTTATCAATCCATGGAGCTCTAGAGTGAAACTTCCAAAATATTGCATAACCGTCCATAACACCAAAATAGAAGTGCAATTTCCAAGCGAAGATATAGAACTTGGAATTTACCTTGCTGACCTATCAACTGGTCCTGAAAATAAACAACAACTATGGGATGAGACAAAACTCAGTCAATACAGAATAATATTATACAGGATAAACAAATGATCTATGAACAATGGTGGTTCCTTATAGCAATAAAGCGATGTTAATCAAAATTGTCCTTATGGAACAATTTGCACATTTACAACAGATATTATATCTTTAGCAGAAACAATTCACCTTTCGGAAACGATTTGTTTCCCCCATAAACAAACGAGTGGCGGCTTACGCCTTGCTCACTCCCACAAATCTAGTCACACGCATAACTGATCATGTCATATGTACTGGGGACCTTAAACTCTGCCCAGCTAAGGTTCGGATAATCTCACCCTATCCGCGGGTCTCATTACCATTGTGCACAAGGTCCGATGTATTGCCCCACATCATTGGGGTTTTCTGCTTATCATGGAATCATTATAACATTTTTCCTTTTCTATCCATGAAATGATTCAATGGATAATACATCAATAACAATTAAATTTCCATCATTGGTCACATTATAAGACTAAAGTAATATAAGCTCATTTGGCCAAATGCCATAAAGGAATATTTTTCTCAATTTGGCTCAATAATCAATAAGGCAAATAAGGCTTGCCAAAGAATTGCAATGCATTTCAAATATGAAATGATTGAACATAAATGCTCATATTTAAGACACAAGTTGTATTATATTATTAAGTATTCACATTGTACTCCTTAACTCCTAATTAGTACTCAATGTAAAATAAAGTGAGATTCCTCGGTATCTCAAACAACACCCTTGCCTTTTGATTTTACAATCACATTACACAAGTTTGCACATCAATTACTATTCATTTACCACCACTAACCATATTCTAACTTAGCCTTATTATCACCTTTACCATTCTTAACCATATTTGCATTATTTCATCAAAACATGATTAAGACACATTAAACAATATCATACATATTCACATTGTTAAAATTAACACTTTTATCAACCATCTTTTATGTTGGCCAAAAATTCCCATCAAGGAATTTAATTCCTTTCCATTTTCAATTCCATAATTAAATTTCATATTTCTCAATTGGAATCAATGCAAATAATTTTCTAATGTTCAATGGAATTAATTCCATTTTTAAATTCAAAATCCCTAAATGGGCCTAATCCATTAAATTGGGAAAAACTTATTCCCATCAACAAAATTTCAAATTAATCTTATAAACATTAAATTGTATCATATTTAAACTCAATTGACCAATCAATTTTAATAGTTCATGCTAAATTTTCAAAATTTCCAATTTGACTTAAAAACCCTAGAATTTGGGGAAAACTATCAATTTCTTATCCAAAATTCAAATTGAACATGGATTTATCAAATTAACATCTAAACAATCAATATCCATCAATAAATTGAAATTAAATTGCTTCAATTTTCATAAACCCTAAATTTTGCCATAATTGGGTGATTTGGGGAAAATCTAAAATTCCTTAACCAAATATTAAATTGATCTTTGAATAATGAAATTAGCATGATATAAAGCCTATATATCAATCAAACATCAAAACACATTCATCAAATCACATACTTCCTTTATAACATGGTTTATGCCTCCAAAATTTTCAAGTTTTGTATAAAATTACCATAATTCAATTTGACACTTCCAAACCACTTTTCTATACCCCAAGTGACCTTAGATATTATTAAAATAATTTTAGAACATTTCCTCCATAAAAATCAATTTTGGTTGAACCCTATGTTGGAAAATTTCCAACTTGGGTTTTATACTTCCTTTGCCAATTTCACATGCTCAATCTCAAACACTTAACTCCAATTCCCATATTCCATCACATAACATATTCAATTTAACTTTTCCATGAATTTTCTTAACAAAATTGAACCATAGAAATCAAAAGAAAAGCATATATTTGCTACTAACTCAACAAGCTTAAGCTAGAAACCAAGAAATAACTTAATAAGCACAAATCCTTACCTTGAAATGCTTTACTTTGGTATTCTAAGTTGAAGAGCAAGTTGAGAGCTTTTGTTTTTGGTGGAAATATATTTTTGGTGCTAAGTTACAAATGAAGAGAATATGCAATTTTTCACTTTATATGTAAATGAAATTAAGGGTGGTGATTTAATCTCATAATCTCAATGGCTTTGATTCAATCAATATGGATGGCTATGATCAATCAAGATGGATGGTTAGAATTACTCTTAGGTGGATGGTGACTTAGCATAAAAATGATGATGAAAAATGAACTTGGTCTTGGTGATGGAAAGATGAGTTAACCAAAATTTTAGGAGTTTGACAAAGTCAACAATAATAGCTACTACTCCAAAATGTGACTAACCTAACCAAACTCCACCCTAACCCTTATTTAACTTATTCTAACTTTAATGTAGTAAAGCTTCACCAACTTGTGAGCTCTAAAGGGGCCGGCCATACCAGGGGCTTGGGCTTTGAGTCCAAAAGCCCGTTAACAAGTCTATCTGAGCATATTTTTCGAA
This sequence comes from Vernicia montana, assembly GCA_949750685.1. Taxonomy (NCBI): domain Eukaryota; kingdom Viridiplantae; phylum Streptophyta; class Magnoliopsida; order Malpighiales; family Euphorbiaceae; genus Vernicia; species Vernicia montana. Next base: position 4,824 of record CATKHJ010325643.1, read on the forward strand.
CTTAAATTTTTTTCGTAAATTTTCTTTCTTTACTTTCACTTGGAATTTTAATTTCTACATTCCCATATCATTATATACCCATAAAAATTGTCACATTACCTTAATTAATTCAATAAAATACATATAAACGTATACAAATTGCAAAATAACAAACAATGCACTTAACATAAAAAGATCCCGTTTTATTCTCATTATCATTTCTTTATCATCTCTTCCATAAAATTTATATTTTCTGGCATTATCATAACTCTAATGAGCTATGAAAACCTTGGGTATTACATCTTGCTTGCACGCACACCATTCACCCATGTGATTTATTTGTTCATTTCTCCCATTAAGCAGAAATTGTACTTTCCATTATATCTGCTTTGTCTTTACCCTCCATATATGCAGTCTGAATGTACATGGAACTTCATTAATGGACTGTATGAATATTGATGAGTTCCTTTTTTTTTTTTTTTTTTTTTTTTTCATATGCCTATTCTATTCTTTATGTATGAATAATTGTTCTATACATGAAGAGAGAAACTATAGATTGGAAGGGTACCATGTTGGATCATAAGTTTATACATGTAAGGTGTTGTGCTCACATTGTGAATCTTGTTGTGAAGGAAGGGTCGAAAGATTTGAATGATTCAATTATGAAAATCAGGAATGCAGTTAGATATGTGAAATCATCTCCTGCTAGGTTACAAATTTTTAAGATGTGTGTAGAGAAAGTTAAAATAGAAAACTAGGGTCTCATTTGTCTTGATGTTGAAACTAGGTGGGATTCCACCTACAAGATGTTAGAAACTGCTGAAAAGTTTGAGAAAGCTTTTGATAAATTAAAAGTGGTAGGTTCAAAGTACCATTCTTACTTTGATGGAAAAAAATCATTGGCCCTCTTAGTAAAGAAGATTGGAAGATTGCTAGAATTTTTGTGAAGTTTTTAAAGGTATTTTATATTGTGACATTGCATTTTTCTAGTTCTTTGTTTGTCACATTAAATGATTTTTTCCATGAGCTTATAACCTTGATAAATGCATTGTATTCATTTGAGGGAAGTGGAGATGAACTTTTAGATTCCATGACTTTTCGAATGAGAAAAAAACTTGAGAAATATTAGGAAAATAGTGAGAATCTCAATTTCTTGTTTTTTGTTGTTGTAGTGCGAGATCCTTGCTATAAGATGTCATATGTGAGGTATTGTTTTGATAGAATTTATGATAATGTGAAAGCTGAAATGGTGGATGATAAAGTGGAAGCAACAGTGACTCGACTATATTCTTATTATTTAGTGAGTGATTCAAGTAGTAATGTGGGACTTGGAGGTTTTAGTTTAAGTCAAGCTTCCGATAATATGAGTTTGGAGGTTTTAGTTTAAGTCAAGCTTCCGATGATATGAGTTTGGATGACATGAAAAGTAATTTCATTTTCACATTTAAATGCAAGTATTCAAAGCATATGAGAGTGGTGTAAAGATCAGAAAGTAGGTCAGAGGTAGGAGATACTTATCTGAAACTTGTGAGGAAGAAGATGAAAATTTTGATATTTTGGGGTGGTGGAAGATTAATGCTTCCAAGTATCCAATTCTTTTCCAACTAGTTAGAGATGTGTTAGCTATTCTTGTTTCCACAGTTACATCTGAGTTGGCTTTTAGCACGGGTGGGCGTATTTTAGATCCATTTTGGAGTTCTCTATCACCTTTGATGGTAGAGGCACTTATATGCTCCCAAAATTGTTTAAGATCTAAGCCTATTCCGATTGATCTTTGAGAAGCTATGGATAATATGGAATCAATTGAAGTGGAAACATTTGAAGAACTTGAAGCAAGTAACAATAATTACAAATTATTCATTTGAAATATTTGTTTGAATTTTTCTTACTTGTGTTCTTTTCTTTTTTTTCTTGCAGAATTTCCAAATTTGTGCCAACCTGTAATTAGAGTATAACATAAATTTAGAAATTCTTTTCTTTTTTTTTTTTTTTTGGGGGGGGGGGGGGGGGGGGTGGGGGTATAAATTCTTTGTCAGTTGTCTGTCTCTTTCTTTGTTTTGTCTCTTTCAACACTTTCCTAATTATTTCTTCTGTTTTCTTGGTTGTTATCCCAGCCTGCTCAGCTTGTTTTCAATCTCAATGGCAATGAGCTTTAGAGAAGAAGAAGAAGAAGAAACCATCTCTGCTTAAGTTTGGAACATGAGACCTCCCTTATGGAATGTGTGTGGATGTTTGTTACAATGTGGTGGGAATGTGTGATTTTTTATCATGAAGATGATACAAATGAGAGACATATATTTTTCCCTGATTTGGGTGATGAAATGATAACTTGTATTGAATTTCTTCATACAGTTAAATGAAGAAAATTGGAAACTTACAGTAGAACTTTAATTTACTAATAGTAGTTTATTCATTTATGCAGATATTCTAATAGTAGTTTGAGAACTTTAATTGGAACTTAAATGAAATTCTTGGCTAGATACATGCATTTTTAGTGCATGGGCTATGTCAAGTGGGCTTATGAAATTACCACAATACGCTCATCTGTATTAAAAAAATAAAAATTTAAAAAAAGCTAAAAATAAAAATCGACCTCTGATAAAAATTAAAAAAAAAATCCGATCCGATCCGACCCGACCCAACCAAACTTTCTTCAGGTCGGATCGAGTTAGAGAAAAAACTAACCCAACTCGACACGTGAATACTCCTAGTTATGATCACATACTTTAAAAAATGACAATAATATGACTAATCCTCCTATTATGGAGATGTCACGTTCATGTTCATTTAAAATTCAAACACTTTGCAGAAGAACAAAGAACATCATCTAGGAAACATAGCGATGTAGATTCAAATGGGCCAACTGGCATTTCAACACACAACTGTGACTTGGAAATATAACAATTGATTTATTGATTTAGAACAATACCCACAATTTAGCACTGTCAAGTAACTATACTTATAATGAGCACGTTCAAGGTTCAATTTTTGTTTAACAAAAGCATGTATTAAAATTGCAAGCAGCTAATAAGATAATTTATGAATTAGAAGAAGCAACTAGACTTCTATTGAGATTCTAATGGCTGTAAAGAACATGACACAGTGATTACATAACTTTCCTAGCACTCTGTCATTCATATTCACAAGTTTAAATTTACATGAGATATCATGGAAAATATTATTTGAGACACTCCTTTATTTTTTGAAAAGTGATAGGCATTGAAATAAATGAGTCCATACCATTTACATAACATTCTTCTATACTTTCTGACAATGTATTTGCCGTTATCTTTAATTCAATTTATTAGTATACACAAACAATTAAAAAACATATTAGTGGGATTACTTATGAATTAGTGGAAGAGGATGCCGCAATTAAAGGTGTCCATTTATAGAAGGCATAGAACCTTGATTGTCTTGTTATAAATTTGAAGAAGGTGCACATATTTGATTCCAACCTTCATAGCTGCATCCTATATTTTCAAATCCGGCCGGATCATAAAATCGATAAAGATAAAGGGTCACAGTTAAAAGTTAAACCGGGATTAAATTAGAATTTTAAATAATATTATATATTTATTATTTATATGTTAAAAATAAATATAATATACATATTTTTATTACTATTCTAAGTATAATTTTTATTACTCTAACTAATCAAAATAAGCATAATTGGTTGGAATTATGCTTATTGCCTAATTCCAACCAATTTAACATTTAAAAAAAAAACAATAAACCGAAATATCTTTTTAAAAAAAAGAAACATATGGGGAACATATCAATTGGTGCCATATTGGATCATATATTGAAGCCTAATTGTTAATTAAAACTGGGCTAAGTCCAGCCCAATTACGAGCCCATGCAAGAACCTTGTTTCCTTTAGTATTCGTAAAAAAAGTATGTGTTATATTCTCCTTTACTTTTCTAATCAATAGACCAAACAGACAATCATGGCGTCTCACCTCCTTAGACGCGCTTTCGGAACTCACTCAACTCATATCCTCTCTTCCACCACCGCGTCCGCCTCCTCAAATTACTCAATTGCGACGGTGGCTAAGGCTTTCTCGTCAGCTACCACTCTGATCACAACCACTTTATTTCTCGACGACGGTATCGGCCCCGAAATCACCGAGTCTGTCAAAAAAGCATATATTATTATTGAATCTATGAACTGTGCTTTTGCTTATGATTTGATATAAATGAATTTATATTGGCAAAAAAAATTTCATGGCTTGGTTAATCCAGAAAACCCAGATCGGGTCACTAGGTGCCCGGGCGGTTCATCGGGTTTTCTCCAGTTCTTAGCTAAGCCTGTTTTATGACCTAAATCGGACCGGTTCTCGATTTTACCAGTTGGACCGATCAGATTTTGACAACCATGGCTGCATCCCAACTGTCACTTTCTTAAGAATGAATCAATGTGTTGGCTTGAAGACCATCCATAGCCGGCATACAGACATCCTACAAAATTAGTATAATAGAACATTAAAAATGTGGACACATAATGGTAGCAGAAAGCGTTTCCAATATAATAAAAATTTCAAGAGTCTAGAAATTACCATCAAAATGAGATCATAACAATTGCACTAGTACTGCACGCATAGCTTCAATCCATTATTAACAACATCTATGGTATGGCCTAATTGCTTCATCATTGATCAAGAATGTAACGTCTATGGAAAGGTAAAATAAGTCTTTAATGGCAATAAGACTTACCAGTTGTTTGCATATTGTAAGGCCTTGGCCTTTCTTACCATACTTTCAAGCATGATATCACAGTGTAGCCACACTTGTGAATGCTTGATTTTCAACTCTGAAACCCTATAAGGAAGGCAATAGCCTCTTCGATCAAAAGAAGAGTTCACGAGTCTCAGTTTTAAGGGTTTAATAGAGTAAGAATCAAACCGGAAAGTAAAAGGCAAAAGAAAATTTAAAGTTTGAAAATTTTGCCCGTTAGGGAGGGGAGTAGGCCTAGAACTGCATCCCATGGTAGTGGAATAGTCCAAGGTCTGTGCCCCACTCGCGTATTGTGAATTCTCAATTTTGCACTCTTATGACGCGCCCTTGACTAGACACCTGCTAAATTTAGTGCGCTATGCAGAGCTGGTACGACGGTCCTACTAGCCGGTTAGCGGGCAGGGGTCAAGAGGGCAATGCCCTCGAAAGGTAAACGATTTAATTTTCCAACACAAATCGACATCACTTTTCTGATCCTGATCAGACATTCTGCACCAGACAACATTTTCTCGAAACTGACAGGATTTTTCCTGAAACTGACTGCCAAATTATCTGATAATTAATTTCGAACCCACCGACATAGACTGGTAATTTTTGAGACTTCAGAGTACCCCGAAAACTTACCCGAAAGCCCTAAAAACTAACCCGAAAACTTAAAAATCCTGAAAACCAGACTGTTTGTATGCGCCGTCCACTGGAATAATCTGGCGGATCCGCCAATAACTCCGGTGGCAGCCTCCGGGAAGGCCGGAGGCTCAGCACAGAGCCCCAAAGGATCTGCCTGGCGGAGCCTCTGCCCCTCTACACGGAGCCTTTCTGCGCGTTAGATTTGCCAGAGGCTCTGCCGGAGTCAGAACCGCTCATACGTGTGACGGATTCGCCAGCCTCTCTGGAGATAGTCGCTGGGAAGGCCAAAGGCTCCGCGCAGAGCTCTGGCTTTTCCGCTGGCTGGTCCCCCTATGCACCAAAATGATGTTTTTGCCCTTTTTAACCACTAAAGCCCTACTCTTTTGGTCTTTTTACTCTTTCATTACCCAAAATGCCCCCACCTTCACTTCACCTATAAATACCCCCTCCTCCTTTTCATTTCTCCTCACCTCTCAAGCTTTTGTTGATAACTATCCACTTGCTTCTTCTTCTTCTCTCTCTCTAATTAATCTCTCATACTCACTTTGAGTGCCACTTTAATTAATTAAACTCTATTTGATTTTAATTAATTAATTTTAATTAGTTTCCACTCAATTTGGTTAATTAATCTTTTTAATTAATCACTTTAATTAAGTAATCATTTTAACTAATTAAAAATTGGGTAATTAGGTAAACAAACCATCAAATTAATTTCTTTTGAGGTTAACTTAAATTCACTATCCTATCCTCACTCCCTGAAATGGAACTTCGATCCGGTAAAATCATCTGCCCATCACACATACCAAGAAAGAAGGTATAACCCCTTTACCCTCATTCAAATCCCACATCAAATCAATCAAATCAAACTGATCAATCCCTAAACCCTTCCACCTCACCGTGGAATGAACTACGTGGGTTTTGATTCTTATTCAATGGGGTACGTAGGCACGCTTGGAATCTAAATCCAAGTCTCAAATCCAAATCCCAATTAATCCCCTTTCCCCTTTTATTTTTAATATCAATTTATGCTTTCTTGTAAAATTTAATTAATGCAATTAGTTAATTGTTTTGGAGTTAAGGAGCAACTTGTGGTTCTCCTAGAATCCATAAGGATAAGAGAGAACACTCTCCTTAACTTATGGATGTTTTTAATTACTTGCTATTTATTTTTCTATGCACTCATAATTATGCCATGATCATACACTTTAAATTGCAATTAATACTCGTCATCCATGAAATCAATTTTTAAGTCAAATCAAACTTAGGAGCCAAATTTAGATTATTTAAAATCAGAAATCTAGTCCCTAAGCTCAACCTGGTTCGAAGGCTAGTGATCTTATCCTTGGGTAAATTAATTTAAAATTAATGAATTGGAGTCAAATTAGGTTTTTTCCTTAATTTTTTCATTAAAATTAAATTACGGTGGCGACTCCTGAATCCTTCCATAAATCAAATCAATTTTTTGAATGATAATCGTTTCAATAGTGAGCACCGAAACTCGTACCTTAACCCCTTAAAAATTGCTCGCCTTTCCTTAAGGCATTTTTCCGAGCGAGGGGGGAGTTCGAGCGAGGCCTCACAGTTGGCGACTCCACTGGGGACATTGCCACCCTTTTCAAATAAAAGGAAAGCAAAAATAAGAGGATTACTATTTGGTTAGAATTTTTCCAAAATAATTTTCATTTGGCTCACTTAAGTTTAATTTGGCTTTCATGCATCACTTTGTATAATAAAGTCTCCTTGCTTAACCCTAGTTACTTAGAAAAAATTTTGGATGGTGAGTAGCATTGGCTCGACAACTCTCTTGAGTATGTTGGGAGATAACGAAAGCATTCCACCGCGTGACGAATCCCTGAATATTTCAGTGGTGTAATGAGCAATCCGTATTATTGGACCTACATGAGTCTCTTTGACTCACATGTGGTTAGGTATATCGATGCTCTAATGGGTCGGGGACCCTTAAACTAAGCCACCCTTGACCCTTGTGCATATAGTTGCCTTAGCCTTGGACTTTAGGTTCCATTTACCATAATAATCAAGACCTTGTGCATAAACCCATGAAACCTTTTTTTGACATGAATCATTACATTATCATGCATACATAACATAAGAAACTCGAGAACCAAGTCTTATCACCCTGTAAACCAAAACCAGTGGTCTGTCACCTAAAAAGCACACTCACCAACTTTCTCGGCCTTTAGACTCAGTGAAGGGAATCCTTTTCCCGACATACCATTGCATTTATATATCCTTTTTCTAGTGTAAGTTCTTACCCTTCCTTTTCCTTTTCTTTTTAAAGGTACTGATGGCCAACACCTTCGATTAAGATGCTATGAACACCTTTTTTGCCACCCTTCTCAAGAAACAAGAGGAGAACTTCCAAACCGCACTCACCACCACCCTCAAAACCAAGCCGATTCTTTCACCTATGCTCTCAATACCTAATCTGTCAACTCCACTAATGCCCTTAACCCCCAAATCCAGTCCATCATCAACGAGGTTAAGGAAATGACCAGTGCCATCGCCGCTCTTCCTCCTAATCCTATCGAGCCCACTTCCACCTAAGTCGGTACTAGCCAGGCTCCTACTTTCACTCCTTCCATTATCGATCTCACCAATAAAGGGAAGGCATCTGAAACCCCTACTTCTTATGCTTTGGACTTGAACGCCACTGCCCCCTCCCCCACTGCGAATATTTTTCAAGGTGGGGACTTCTCTAGCTTTCCCAAAGCTAAAAAACTGATGGAAAAATTTGAGGCCATGGAAAGAACTCTTAAGAATATCAAAAAGCACGAGGACATGATAGATGTCGACTCCCTAGCTCTCTTTCCAAATGCAATGGTTCCACCTAAGTTTAAGATGCTGGTCATGGACAAATTTAAAGGCACCACATGTCCCAAAACTCATCTTAAGATGTACGTGGGCCCCATGAGACCTTTCGAAGTGGATGATGAGCTCCTTGCTCAATTATTCCAACAGTCCTTGATCGGAGTTGCTGTCAAGTGGTTGTTAGATCGCACTAAAATCTTAAGAAAACTTAGGATGACATATGCAACACATTTGTGAAATAATAACACTATAATATCAAGGTGGATGTCACCCACCGAGATCTGGAAACCACCAAGCAAAGAGCAAGAGAGTCATTCACCGTGTTCCTTATAAGGTAGAGGTCCAAAGCAGCACAAATGGTGAACCGCCCATCTAAAGAAGAGCAAATTGACATTATCATCAAGAATCTCCTCCCCGAATACCAGGCTCATCTGCAAACTCAGTATCTCCTACACTTTAGGGCTCTCATCACCACTACTACCAAGATCAAGGATTTGATCCAATCGGGACGACTTAAGGATGAATCCTTTGGTTCAAGATATCACAAGAACAACAGTTACACCACCAACTCTACCATCTAAAGAGGAGGGGACGTAAATGTTGTCACTTATCACTAGCCAATGAGGTTAGAGTCAATGAGGACTTTCTTCGAGCTAGGCATGCCCTTCAGCGCTGTTTATAAGAAAGCCCTAGAGGATCATCTAGTTAAGCCCCTAGAACCACGAGCTCCTTCAAACCCCTTGCCCAAGGGCTACAATGCTAATGAGCATTGTGATTATCACTAAGAAGTGGGGTACAAGACTGACGCATGTAAGGCTCTAAGACACATAATTTAGGACCTCATCGACAACGGAGACATCATTACCCCTAGGTCAAAGCCCAATATTTCCACTAATCCTTTTCTGAACCACTAAGCTCATCCAACCATCTTAAGCTCCACCCAATAATTAGTGCTTTGAGAAGGGTGCCGACCCTGCTGAACCCGAGTCCTCTGAGTCCATGTCCAAGTCCTTTGAGTCCTATGAATCCTCTGAGTCTATTGAGTCCATGTTTGAGTCCTCTGAGTCCATGTTTGAGTCCCTTGAGTCCATCTAAGGCTTTTGAGTATGCTTCTGAATTCGAGTCTATCGAGTCTTGCTTTTTTGAGTCCGTATTTCGCCTTCCAGGATTATCCTTTAATGTGACCCGTGATGATGGGACTTTTGTCTAGAATAAAAAGTTTTAACTTTTTGCTTTGCTTTACTTCTTCGAATTCATCTTTGAATAGGACATCTGAAAAAGAAAATAAATGAAAAAAATGATGAAATAAAAAAATGAAAAAGGTAAAGAATCAATTAATTATGGCACAGAGGAAAAACAAAAAAACCACATACATTGTATTTACATATCATGACAAGCAGGCATTAATAGAAGGGCTCGTGGTTTCTTAGGCTATTTTGCATGGGAACCCAAGGACATAGTAAATCCAAGCATCGCAGCTTATAAGATTCCGGCCGACACACACATAAAGCCTCTTAAGCAAGAGCTGCGGAGAATGAAAACAGAATGGGTCAGAGGGTGTCATGACTAGCTGAATGCCATCGGCGAAAAGAGAATGGATGCTTTGTTACCCGTAGAAGCTAGCCAGATACTTCAACAAAAGGTGAAAGACAAAGGTTTGCAAGAAAGAAATCTTGTCCTAAAGGAGATCAGAGCTCCAGTTCATGACCTGACAGGAAAGTTTAGACCAAATTAGGCTGGGCTATAAGTAAAAAAAAAAAAAAAAGATTCTATCCGGCCGAGGCGTCATCCTTATGAACGTGGACGGGAACGAATTCCCCAACCTTTGCAATTTGGACCAACTAAAGAGATACCTTGTCTAAAAGTAATGTCTGTATTTAGTTTCTCTATCTTCAATGCATTGTAATCAGAACTACGTGGACCTGATTCTCCCTAAAAGAAAATGACTGATAGAAAAATGATGTAAGGGATACGTAGGTAGCCCAACTTGGGTGCGGTCCAAATCATAGTACAAAATGTTTTTGTTCATATGACAAAGCATCTCATTCTCATTTCCTCTATGCCTAATGCATCATTCACTTTATTCTTTTTGCCTAAAAAAATAATAATAATAAAAGAAAATGCTAGCTAAGCTGAAAACCTGAAAGGGTGGCTTAGGCAGAAATTAGAGCAAGCTCGTTGAGTTAAAAACCTGAAAGGGTAGCTCGGGAAAAAATTAGAGCTAATAAAAAATGATGAATGAAAAGTGCTTGCTAAGTTGAAAACTCGAAAGGGTGGCTTAGACAAAAATTAGAGCAAAAATAAAGAATATCTCATATATTGATGATCAAATTTTACAAAACACAATCAGGATAGCCTTTCCAGTATCATCTATAGCATATCCCATATCGTGTAATCATTTCAGCTTGCAGGCATATACAAACACAGGAAAACCGCAATAAATCCTAAGCAACTAAAAGACAAAAATAAGTGTCATTATAATGTCTGTAACCAAGATCTAGACAATCCTCCTCCTTCATCTAGGGTGCACATCCCTCGTGCTCTTGTCAGAATCAGAGTCCACCACAATCTCCTCAATGGTCACACCCTTCCTCTTAGTCTCTGTAGCTCCCTCCGCTACAGCAGTAGAGGTACTAGCGAAACCAGAATTACCCCTATAGTCATATCAGAAAACTTACCTTGAGTGTCAGCAGCTCTAGAACTACTCCCAGTAATCCTCCTCTTAACCCCTAAAAACTGTAGTCCTCCTCTTTGCCCTGACTGCAGTAGTCCTCCTCTGAATCATGATTGTAATGTCACCCTATCTTCTCATTGCAGTCACAGTCTCCACTGTCACTGCCACTGTAGTTTGAGTCACTAATGTAGCCTATAGTGTCGAACCCTCAATAGCTCCCCAAGTCTCCTCCGAAGGTCGAGTCACCTTCTCTGTCTCTCCTATAATATTATCCCTTTCCTCTGTAGTGTCATCCTTAATCTCCTTCAGCAGAGTAGCCCGGCGCTCTCTCTCAACTGGCCAAACAACCTCAGCCAACCAACCATTGTATCTCTCTGTAGTCTAAAGGCAATTTTAAGCCATACAGCGTGATAACTCCTCAACCAACCACTCCTGATGGCCCTGGCAATAGGAGCTGTGATCCGCGCAGACTTAAAGAAGGGTACAATTGGGGGCACATCCTAAGTCTGACCCATCTCCCTCAGAACCCTCATCCCCTGGTAGAAAGTGGTCCAGCCCAAACCCAACAAGTAGACCACTCAATATCCATGGCTCATAGTCATGAAAGATCTAATCCTTTACCACTGGCAATGCTAAAGTATGTGGTGAGCTCTAATAACCATTCTATCCACTATTTGGCCATATCTCAAATAACAAGAATGGGTCGCATAGGGTACTTGGAAACCATATAAGCACCTCTTACGGGAAGGGCCACCACCCTGAAATGGTCCATAAGCCAAACTTGCAAAACAACTAAATCCAAAATCAAAAACCCTCAAAATACCTCTGAAAGGAAGGGTAGGAACAACCAGATTTCCCCTTACTTGAAGAATAACATGAGAAATAGTTCATCTCCCCAGACCCCGTGCATTGCAATCCAGACTCAGCAGTTTCTAAGCCAAAATAGTCCTAGTCACAGTATAACTCTGCCCCATCTAAAGTGCCAAACCCATTACTCTAGCATTACCCTAACCAGTAGAATTGGAAAATAGATACCTAACTATCAAATTGAAAACTAGAGCCCTCATCCGAAGCCTCTGCCTCCTAAAGTCTCTAGAGTCATCGGGGTCCTTAAACTCCTCAATCACAGCGGTCAGATTCGCCCGACCATCAATGACCATATGGCTAGCAACATATTGGGGCAGGTTCAAAAACTCCTGAAAAGTCTAAAAATGCCCAACTCTGAACTCTGGCACTACCAAGATTGCCTCCAGATCGCAGCCGAGTATGGCATTGAACTCCTCGAAAGTAAGGCACAGCTCCTCTATGGTAACACCAAAATGAAAAACACGGGCCACCAGGTCCCAAAACCTAAAGCAAGCCCTCAGAAAATCTCAGTTGACCCGCACTCCCCGTAAAGTCACCATCGATAAAATACCGTATCTACCTAAATTAATCCTGTCTGCCTTCTCAAGTTTCTTGGTCCATAAATACATGTAGTGGTTGAAATACGGCTTTATAGACACAAAAAATCACATGAAATATTACACTCATACACAGAACATAAGTTGAGAATCCATCTTTTTACATACATGCAATCATCCATTACATGTATCATCACAGATCATCCATAGCATGGAAGTTAAACAAAAGGTCTATGAATCTCGAAACATGCATACATAAACATACATCATCTATACATAAACATACATGCATGTACGATCATCCACAGTCATACACCATCATGCATAAGCCGAGCTAATGGTCTCTCCTCTTCGAAGCTGACCGACATCTTTCTGAAACTGACCGGTACCTTCTTGAAGCTGACTGACGCCTTTACAAAGCTGACTGAAACCCTTCCAAATTGGACACCTTCCCGAATCTGACTGGCACCTTTTAGAATAATTACCCCCTCCTTAATGCCACAGTGGTTTATGTCGACTTTTTAGTGGTCCAAATACTCAGTTCATAAGAACATTCTCATCTTCAGACAATCCCAAGATAGCCTTCAAGACTCATGTCTTTCAACCAACTAACAACCTTAGCATAAAGCAAGGTTTCTTTTTTCAGACTACCTTTACACAGAGAAAAGTCCTTCTTTCAGACAACCTTTGCACAAAGCAAGGTCCCCTTTTCAGACAACCTTTACACAGAGAAAGGTTTTCCTTTCCAGATAATCTTTGCACAAAGCAAGGTCCCCTTTTTCAGACGATATTTGCACAGAGCAAGGTCCCCTTTCGAGTAACTGTTAACCTATGCATAAAGCTAGGTCTCTTTCAAGCAAATCAACAATTTTCCAATTTAGAATGTGGTACCATTCTGACTATGCTTCCAAGCTAAGTAGTCATCCTTCACCCAACTCTGACCGTGGTAAAAATATTTCATCCAATCCTGACTGTGGTAACCATCTTTTGCCTGATTCTGACCGCGGTACCATTTTGACTATGCTTCCAAGCTAAGCAGTCGTCCTTCACCCGACTCTGACCGTGGTAATAATATTTCACCCGATCCTGACTTTGGTAACCATCTTTCGCCTGATTCTGACCGCGGTACCATTTTGACTATGCTTCCAAGCTAAGCAATCGTCTTTCACCCGACCCTAATAGTGGTAACAATCTTTCATCCGATTATAACCGTGATAACCATCCTTCTGGTTCCTTTTTTCCTCCCCTTTTATCAAAAATCCATCCAAATCCTTCACCCAGAAATGTCTAGAAACAATCATCTAGACATCTCTCTAGTTCCTTCCCTCGCCTTTTTATCCAAGTCAGCCCCATCCTTCACCAAAAAAAATCTAGCCACTAGCCTAGATATCCCTTTGGTTCCTCTTTCTGCTTCCATTTATCAGTTAATCCACCCATAAACGTCTAAAAACTGTCACCTAGACATCCTTGTGGTTCCTTTTCCCACCTTTCTATCAAAATCCTTTAAAATTTCACCTATAAATGTCTAGAAAATGATCACCTAGATATCCTTGTGGTCCATTCTCCCATCAAACTCAGTCACATTCTCCACTTATAAATGTTTAGGAACAATTGCTTAAACATCCATGTGATTCCTTTTGCCATCTTTCTTTTCGACCATGTCTCTCATCCATATATGTCCAAGCACTAACTTAGACATCACTTTGGTTCCTTGTACCATCCATTCTCCTAGGTTCACTATCATCAAAATCGACTTATAGACAAGACAATTCTGATGAGGGGGCAACTGTGAACCCTCAATTTTACACTCTCATGATGCGGCTAGACACCTGCTAAGTTTAGTGCGCTATGCAGAGCCGATACGGCGGTCTCGCTAGCTTGTTAGCAGGCAGGGGTCAAGGGGGCAGCACCCCCAAAAGGTAAATGATTTAATTTTCCAACACAGACCGATATCACTTTTTCGATCCTGACAGAACATTCTGCATCAGACAATATTTTTTCGAAACTGATCGAATTTTTCCTAAATCTGACTGCCAAATTATCTAATAATTAATTTCGAATCCACCGACATAGACTGGTAATTTTTCAAACTTTAGAATACCTTAGAAACTTAATCGAAAGCCCTAAAAACTGACCCGAAAGTTCTGAAAATTGACCCAAAAACTTAAAAAAAAAATCCTAAAAACCAGACTGTTTGCATACACCATCTGCTGGAATAATCGGCAAATCCGCCGGCCTCCCCAGAGGATCCGCCAACAACTCCAGCGGTAGCCTCTGGGAAGGCCGGAGGCTCCGTGCAGAGCCTCGGAGGCTCCATTTGCCTTAGCTTCTGCCCCTCTGTGTGGAGCCTTTTTGAGCGCCAGGTCTGCCAGAGGCTCTGCCGGAGCGGATCCACCGGCCTCTTCGGCGGCAACCGCTGGGAAGGCCAAAGGCTCCGGAGGAGCCTCTGGCTTTTCCGCAGGTTGGTCTCCTATGCACCAAAATGACGTTTTTGCCATTTTCAACAAGATTTTCAACTACTAAATTCCTACCCTTTTGATCTTTTTACTCTTTAACTACCCAAAATGCCCCCACCTTCACTTCACCTATAAATACCCCCTCCTCCTCTTCATTTCTCCTCACCCCTCAAGCTTGTGTTGATAGCTATCCACTTGTTTCTTCTTCTCTCTCTCTCTAATTAATCTATCATACTCACATTGAGTAGCCACTTTAATTAATTAAACTCTATTTGATTTTAATTAATTAATTTTAATTAGTTTCCACTCAATTTGGTTAATTAATCACTTTAATTAATTAATCATTTTAATTAATTAAAAATTGGGTAATTAGGCAATCAAACCATCAAATTAATTTCCTTCGAGGTTAGTTTAAATCCACTATCCTATCCTCACTCCTCGAAACGGAACTCCGATTCGGTAAAACCTTATGCCCATCACACATACCAAGAAAGAAGGTATAACCCTTTTACCCTCACTCAAATCCCAAATCAAATCAATCCAATCAAACTGATTAATCCTTAAACCCCTCTACCTCACCGTGAAATGAACTATGTGGGTTTTGATCCCCATTCAATAGGGTACGTAGGCATGCTTGGAATCTAAATCCAAGTCTCAAATCCAAATCTCAATTAATCCCCTTTCCCCTTTTATTTTTAATATCAATTTATGCTTTCTTGTAAAATTTAATTAATGTAATTAGTTAATTGTTTTTGAGTTAAGGAGCGATTTCTGGTTCTCCTAGAATCCATAAGGACTAGAGAGAACACTCTCCTGAGCTTGTGGATATTTTTAATTACTTGCTATTTATTTTTCTATGTACTCATAATTATGCCATGATTATGCAATTTAAATCGCAATTAATACTTATCATCCATGAAATCAATTTTTAAGTCAAATCAAACTTAGGAGCCAAATTTAGATTATTTAAAATAAAAAACCTAGTCCCCGAGCTCAACTTGGTTCGAAGGCTAGTGATCTTATCATTGGGTAAATTAATTTAAAATTAATGAATTGGAGTCAAATTGATTTTTTTCCTTAATTTTCCCATTAAAAATAAATTAGGATGGCGACTCCCGAATCCTTTCACAAATCAAATTAATTT
The DNA here is from genome assembly GCA_949750685.1 of Vernicia montana. Taxonomy (NCBI): domain Eukaryota; kingdom Viridiplantae; phylum Streptophyta; class Magnoliopsida; order Malpighiales; family Euphorbiaceae; genus Vernicia; species Vernicia montana. The sequence continues at coordinate 20,673 of CATKHJ010325643.1, forward strand.
TCCAAACGATAGCCGTTCCAATCGTGAGCACCAAAACTCGTATTTTAAACCCCTTAAAAATGGCTCGCCTTTCCTTAAGGCATTTTCTCGAGCGAGGCCTCACATGCATGAGGTGTAGGACTGGGCCTGCAGTCCATATATGGGGCTCAAGCCGAGGTCTGCGTCCTATGACTTTAGGCAAATTTTTTTTTTTAAAATTTTGAACGTTGTTATACCTTCCAATTGTCCTGAACCCATGATAAGATGAGATTCGAGAGGATAATTTTGATTTAAAATGAAATTAAACTTAATTTTTATTTTGGAAAAAAGGGTTGTTAAAGGAAAAATTAATGGAGCTCCAACCTATAAATAGAGGCTGGAGCCTCCATTGGGAAAAGGAAGAAGGGCGAGGGAATTTAAGAATAAAAAATAACAAAAGAAATAGTTGAACTCCTAAGATCTGAGACTTTGGTGAACAACTTCATGAGATTGGAAAGGTAAATGAATTGAAAGAAGCCACTGAGGGCTGAAATTCTCAAAACCTATGATTCCCATTGCTTTCGATCCTTCTAGGGTCTGATATGTCAAAGGGTAGGTTGTAAATGGAGAACTTCTAATTCCTCTTTTCCTATTATTTATATTCTATCTTGTTTCTTATTTTTAATTTCATCATACATCATTATTGTCTGATTCGATTATATAATGCTATAGTTTTGTTAAATACTCATTCATTCCTTTATTTTTAGTTAATCGCAAAGCAATAATGATCAAGATCAGTTCTTGATTCATCATACTTCGGCATCTAATTTTGGTTTTCTTTTAAGCATATTTACCTTTAAAAATCATAAATTTTGATATTGATACATTTTGAATGTAATTAGTTAGATTATTGAGGGTTTTTGGTTTCTAGGGTCTATCCTTAGTAAATCAAAATTCAAAATTTTGTTGTTGCCCGATAATCTTTGGTTTGTTCATTTACTCTTTATATGAATTATATTTAATTATTAATTATTAAGTGAATAGTTAAGGAGCTCGATTTGAAGGTAGTTGGGTGTCTAGATGGAGAGGTGAGTAGAGGTGCTCGGTGTAGAGATGTGAGTTGACGAGCTCGATATGAAAAGGTGAGTAGAGGTCTAGCGAGGTGAGCTGATGAGCTCGATATGAAGAAGCAGGCCTAGGTATTCAGTGTATAGAGACGAGCCTAGGAGTTTGATGTGGAGAGGCGAGTTGACGAGATCGATGTAGAAAGGTGAGCTGGGAGTTCGGTGTGGAGAATTGAGCTGACGAGCTCGATATGGAGAGGCGAGTGGAGGTCTAGCGAGGTGAGTGGAAGAGCTTAGAATAAATAGGCAAGCAGAGATGTTCAGTGTAGAGAGGCAAGCTAACGAGCTCGATATTAGAGAGATGAGTTGAGGAGCTCGGTGTGGAGAGGCGAGCTGACGAGCTTAGATCGAGAGGCACTTGAGTGCCTAAATAAGTAGCCCTCTAATTCATTGGTAAAATGTAACGAAAAGAATGGTGAATTAAGTTCCCCGTCCTCCTTAGTAATTAGGGTTAGACTTTAGGTGTTTTTATGTCCAAACTCAAATAATTTAGTAAGTTTACTTTACTATTTTAATTGCATGAAATTGATAATTAAAAATGATTAGCAATTAGGTTATTATTTAAAGTTCTTTTAATTGTGTATATAATGTATATTAGCTTGAATTATTATTACATGATATATAACATTGTCATTAATAAAAGTCCAAAAAGCCTAACCCTAAATTAAGTTTAACTAGTGAGTGGAAGCCAGCCTCACAGTTGGGCCAGCTTGGGTGTCTAACACATTTCCAAGCTCATACCTAATTTCTTTTCCCAGATCTCTAGACTAAAGTGGTTAGGTAAAAAGTAATGAATCGTAGTCACCTTATTTTCCTTGTTTTTTAAAAACTAGATGGTGACTCTTTTCTCTGTTTGGGCTTCGTCCCAATTCGTCTTCTCCCAACTCTAAGTTGGAAAGCATTGTAGAGTCCATCCACTAGAGGCCAAAAAACTGGTCGCTATAGTGGCGACTTCACTGAGGATTGAGAAGTTGATTCCAATACTAGTTTTTTTTAATTATGGATTTGGTTGGGCTCGATGAGCCTGCATCACAACACTTAGCACATAAGCACCCTTGTCTCTTAACCCTGAGTATTGTTAAAGAAAGGATCCTTTAGCTCCACTCGACCTTTAGGCTTCCTTAATTGGCTTTACCACTCACAAGTCAGTACCTTAGGGTATAAAAAGACTTGGGCAAATATTGATTATACCTTTGGGCCTCCAACCCAATGGGAGATATAAGCCCATATCTCGCTTGTAGGAGCCTTAAGCCTTAAGCTGAACTTTGGCCCATGTAATGACTTAGTAATTTCCCCTAGGATTTGCCAACGTGTTTTATGCATGTATGATTCCAAAGCCCACAATCCTTGCTAGATCTCAAAAGTAGACCTAAATAGGCTTGGATCATATATTGATTTATGCTCTGCCTGTTTTATGAGTGTAATGCATGAAACTAGCTTATGTTCCCCTCTGTTGGTTCATAAAAGACAAGGCTCAAAATCCTAGGAAAGAAAAAACTAAGGCCAAATACGTGTGTGGGAGGAATAAGGTTGGAAGGAAATGTGTGAATGCTTAATTTTCAACCCTTAGAGCCTGATGAGGAAGGCAATAGCCTCTTCTATCAAGAGATAAGTTCACAAGTATTGGTTCTAAGATTTTGGAGGGTAAAGACTAAACCAAAAAGCAACGAACGAGTGAAATATGGAATTTTGGAAAATTTGCCATTAGGGCCTACACCCCATCATGGGGCGCCCACCATGTTGGGATTTTTCTTCTAGAATTTCAGAATTTCCCTCATGGGGGGCACACTTGGGCATGCACTCAATGCATGAGGTGCAGACCATAGGTTCAAAGTTTGACTTTCCTTTTGCATATTTCTCACATGATTTATTTCCTAATCCATTTGAAACCTCATTTGGTAAGTAAATATTCGGGGAAAATCTTTCCTAAATAGAAAACAAATTTTATTTTCTAAATTAAAAAGATTTTTTGAAAAAGGAAATGATTTTCTTTCCTAAACTAAAAGATTTTCTTTTCATCTATTTAAAGGAACCTAATTTCTAAATTTGGGGGGTTTTTTGGCAAATTTTTGGATGAAAGTGAGAGCAAAAAAGAGAGAGTGTGAAGGAAAACAAAAGGAACCTTAAAAAAGAAAAACTATACTCAAAAGTCTTGTGAGCTTGTGCTTGAGAAGAAAAGGTAAAAAAATATGATTTTGTGCCATTGAGGGCCAAAATCCGTCAGATAGGGACCCCCAATGCTTTCAGATCATTATGAAATGTCCAGGGATAGGCTACAAGTGACAGATTCATAATTTTATCAATTTATTTTCTATGTTTTCATGCATCATTCTAAATAATTGCATTGTGTTTATCTTTCTGATATATACGTTGTTGTTTGTGATATTCAACAAAATAATTACAAGTCTAGACCAGTTCTTGATTTGTTATGCTTATGCATTTATTCTTAGTCCTTATGAGTTTGTTTCTCAATTGTTAACATAACTTGATTTCATAAATAATCATTCGTTTATGAGTAGCTTAGTCATCTAAAAATACATAAGTATGGAAAATGGCTGAAGGTAATTGATTCCAGAACCCAAAACCTCATCAGCCTGGCTGTATGGGGCGTAACCCTGGTTATGCTCCCCATCCATGGAGTGCAGGCCAGGAGTTGCGCCCCTTAAGAAAATTGTATTTATTTGAAATTTCAAAGTGCTTCCTAAAAGTCACTTTCACCTTATGAAAATGACTTAGGCTGCCGAAAGTGACTTTCGGATAACCCAAAGTTTGAATTTTTTGGTGCAAATGATTTTGCAATGATTTTCAAGTTTAGCTGCTATCTGTGAGGCCTCGCCCGAACGCCCCTCCCCTCGCTCGAGAAAAATGATTGCCTTAAGGAAAGGCGGAGCGATTTTTAAGGGAGATTGAGGTACGGATTTTGGTGCTCATGATTGGAAGCGGCTATCGCCTCGAAAAATTGATTTGATTTTTGAAAAGATTCGAGAGTCGCCACCCTAATTTATTTAAATGGGAAAATTAAGGAAAAACTCATTTTGACTCCAACTTATTAATCTTAAATTAATTTATTCAAGGGTAAAATCACTAATCTTCGAACCAAGTTTGAGCTCGGGGATTAGGTTTTTGGTTTTAAAATAATCTCAATTTGGCTTTTAAATTTAATTTGACTTGAAAAATGATTTCATGGATGACAAGTATTAATGACAATTTATAATGCATGAGCTTGGCATAATTTATGAGACAGATGAAAAAAAAAAAAAGCAGATATTTAAACATTCACAAGTAAAGGAGAGTATTTCCTATAACCCTTATGGGTATTAGGAAAATCTCAAAATCGCTCATTTACTCCAAAATAATAACTAATAACATTAATTAAAATTTACATTTACAATGGATTGACATTTAAAAATAAAAGGGGAATGCGGTTGATTGGGATTTGGATTTGAGGCTTGGATTCAGATTCCAAGCGTGCCTACGTACCCCACTGAATAGGGATCAAAACCCACCTAGTTCATTCCACTATGAGGTGGAAAAAGGTTTTTTAGAAATCGGTCAGATTTGATTGGTTTGGTTTGATTTGGGGTTTGAGTGAGAGTAAAAGATTATACCTTTTTTGTGGGTTTGAGTGGTGAGAGAGTGTTTTTACCGGAGCGGAGCTCCGTTTCAAAAAATAGGACTAATTTTGAAAAAAATGGAGATTTGATTACTTGATTACTCAATTTAATTAATTAAAAGGATTAATTAACCAATTTGAGTGAAAATTTAATGAAAAAGATTAATTAATTAATTAAAATTGATTTTAATTAATTAATTAATTGAGAATGGGTGGAAATTTTTAAAAAAAGATTAATTAGTTAATTAAAATTAATTTTTAATTAACTAACTAATTAATTAGAGGGAGTAAAAACTAATTAGAGAGAGAGAGAGAGGAAGCAATTGGATAGCAATCAACAAAAGCTTGAGGTGTGAATAAATAGTGAGGAGAGTAGGGTATTTATAGGGAAAATGGAGGGTGAAAAAAGACCAAAAAGGACTTGGAAAGTGAGTAAGAGGGAGGGCAATTTCAGAATTGCATAAAAAGGTGAACAGTCGAAAAGTTGGTGGCGGACGAGCGTGCGAAACACGCGCATACTCAAGGCGTGCCTGTGGCGTCCGCCAGAATGTCTGGCGGAGTGCCAGACGTGCTGGCGGATCCATAGGCACGTCCTGCAGACATGTTAGTATGGGCTGACACGTCAGCCCGTACTGATGCGTTTGCCACTGACGTGCGTCAGACGCGTCAATGGCAGACGCGTAGGGGATACATGCGGCGTTCGAGTGGCTTCACGCAGATGCCATGTGGCTGCCACGAGGACGCCACGCAGACATGTGGCAGACACGTGGCCATGCCTCGCGGACGTCCGTGTGTGCCTCGGGCTTTGATTCGATTTTCGGGGCTTTTTAGGTAAGTTTTTGAAGGTTCCAGGTTAGTTTCTGGGGTATTCTGAAGTCTGAAAAATTACCGGTCAGTGGCGGTGGATCCGAAATTAATTATCAGATATTTTGGCAGTCAGTTTTGGTGAAAATTTGATCAGTTTTGTAAAGGTGCTATCTGGTACAGAAAGTCTGGTCGGGGTCGAAAAAGTGCTAGTCTCCTTGTAATATTATGCATGAAAATCTATTTTTTCGAGGGGGCGCTGCCCCCCCCCACCCCCCACAAGGGGCACTGCCCCTTTGACCACTGCCCGCTAACCGGCCAGCGGGACCGTCGTACCGGCTTTGCGGAGCGCATGAAATTTAGCAGATGTCAAGCTGCGGCAGCATCTTAGGGGTGCAAAATGAGGTTTCACAATATAAATATCATTGAATATTGTTGTATCATTCATAATCTATATTGATTACCAAAGAGAAAACCTTTCATCGATACCCTATTGAATTTAAATTCTTAATTCCGATATATATTTCTAGCCGGTATATTTTGTTAAGATATTACATTCTCACTGAGCTTGTCTCACCCTTTTAGTGGTTATTATTTTTCAAGTTTGCTGGAGGTCAAGCAAGGCAATTCTCAAGCTTCCATTCTTCGCTTGGGGATTTCCTCTGCTATGTAAGGTTGATTGATTTCATGATTCATAATGTAATTATATTTT
>CATKHJ010325677.1:0-13984 GCA_949750685.1 Vernicia montana
CCCCTACCTTATTTCATATAGTCAGGAGTTTGGTTTTAAGACTGATACCCGTTTAGTTCTCTAATTTTCACGATCATCATCTATACTCCCTCGCTCCTATTCCGATTACTTCCCTTAAACCTCAATATTCATAGTGAACTCCGGGTCGGGGTGTTACACCATTCTTATGAGCTAGCCTTGAGTTACCTAGCCTCACAAATATGGTAGTATATTCTTTACTCACTGCTTTGTCTCATTAGTGATTCCATTTTTCAGGAGATTAAGAAGTTTATCAGCTCGGTTCTTCACATATTTTCCTCCCTAAAAAACCTATTTGATCAATGTAATTTCTCCATTTATTATATATGTATTTGAGATATTGTAGTTGCTCCATACGTGTAAGAGATAGTTATTCTTTTAGTCTTGATGGCAATTATGGATGATTACATATATGAGTATATGAGAATTATGAACTTATGAGTTTATATGTGTATGTATGTGGATGAGATTATGAGATTACGAGTTGTATGAGTAAATGTATGAGTTCTGGTTTCGATCTTGGGAAGTGTATGTGTTAGTAACTATGTTTCCATGAGGGTTATATTTGATGAGAGGGGTTCTATAGGTTTTCAGTGGCCTTATGCTTATCCATGCCCTTGGACCGTCACAGTTGCGAAGTTGGGCTATGACATGAAGGCTCACCCATCTTCACTATTTTTTTTCAGGTTATAGTTTGCAAGGCGTAAGGAATAAGTTGATTGGATTTAGCTAGAAGCTTCTTGGTCATTCTTCTCCATCAAGAAGTGCAATGTATATATTTATGTTTTGTTAAGATTTAATATTATATATATGAATATTAAAATAATTGATGTTTATATTCTTTAGTTGCTCTGTAGAAATTGGAAGTCATATATTGGGTAATGACTAATGAACTTTATTCACATAAGAAGAAAATTATAATGATAAAGAATATGTATAAGTTAATTGATAAATATTATTGATAATTGTAATTGATAGTTAATTTGATTCAGGTTCTGATCTTGGGAAATAATTGAATGTGATTTTATTGATTAGATTGCATGATAATGTATTGGATTATTATAAGAATGGGTTCTATAGGTTTTCGGTGGCCTTACGCCTATCCATACCTGTCTGTCACAGCCCAATTTCGCAACTATGACGGTCCTAGGGTATGGGTAGGCATAAGGCCACCGAAAACCTGTATAACCCATCTATATATATAAATCTCATGGCAACATAATAACTAACACATACACTTCCCAAGATCAGAACCTGAACTCATACACTTGCTCATTATCTCGTGTATCTCATAATTCTCATAGAATAATATATGTATAGATTCATCCATATAATTGCCATTAAGGCCAAAAGAATATCCTTTTTTTACACACATGGAGCACTAAAGTATCTCAAATACATAAATCGTAAATGGAGAAATTACATTGATCAAATTAGTTCTTTAGGAAGGAAAAATGCCTGAAAAAATGAGTTGATAAACTTCTAATCTCCTGAAAAATAGAATTACTAATGAGATAAAGTAGTGAGTAAAGAATATACTACCATATTTGTGAGGCTAGGTAACTCAAGGCTATCTCACAAAAATGGTAGGGCTCATAACTTGTCAAATGACTTACAAGATAACAAATGAGGATCACATAACTCGTAAGAATTAATAACTCGTAATATACAAGAATAAACATGTATGTAACTCATGGAAGAAATCATAACTCATAGATAGATGGATATAGAAATCATACTCGTTACATATTAGGAATAGAGGCACTTTATTAGCATATTCCCCTCGTAATAAAGAATAGAGGCCAGTTGGGCATATTCTTTCTCGTAATAAGAGTAGAGGTATAATTAACATACTCTTCTTCGTGATACATGAAATGGATCAGATTTCATATCTAGGATAATTTACCCTTCCTAGATAGGAGTAGGATATTATACCCTATCCATCCGATTACAATGTGCACAATGTCTGATGATTAACCCACATCAGTCGGGGATTTCTATACCATTAAGGGTTATCAACATATAGATAGTATAATTAAGGTTCCCATAAACAAATAGCTCATATGGTTCACATGGTTCTCATAAACAAATAAGAATTAGCAAATGGCTAATAAAGAACTTATAAAGTTTCATGAAGCAATATGGTTCAATAAACAATTTCTCATGGTGGCTCATACAAGAATATAGGCATTAAGCCTTAGGAATTCAAATACAATAATAGTAGTATATTTTCCACTCACCTTAGCCAAAAAGAATGCTCTATTATTTCTTAGAAGACTCCCAATCACATCAAACAAAATGGTTCCTCAAAACCATCATAGTTCTCATGATTTATTCTAGGTTGAGCTATTAACATATAAACACATATAATGGAGAATATATCAATTACTACTCTTAGAATCACTATACACATGTAGACTCATAATTTCTAATCATATACCCTCCCCAATACATGGATTATAACAACGGAGAAGAAGAATATAAAAGAAATGCAAAACCCTAACTCTCCTCTTCAAAGAATGCTTCAAGAAATGAAAGAAGGAATGGACAATTGCAACCCTAGATCCCTTAGTTGAAGCAATTAATGAAGTCTCTTGACATTAAATGTGAGTGGGTGAGTGATTCTTGAGAGAAAATGGGGTTTGGAGCTCTTAAATCTCATGAAAAATAAGTTTAGGGCTTTAAATTTCTATTCAAAGTCGTTTGCTCGATTATGGTCTCGAGCTAAGTCGCGGTAGCGATTCCCTTATCGCAGTCGTAACTTGAGCCTTGCGGTCACTACCTATTACTGTTCACGTGACTGTTCATTTTGGTGGCAAATTCAGGCAGAGAGGTTCTCGGTTTGTGTTGCGGTTGTTACATTGGACGCAAAATCAATGTCGCAGTCGCGACACCCAGATTGCAGGAGCGACTTATGCCCTGTAACTCCACTTTACAATTTAGCTTCCATTTCTTAGGGAACTCAATTCACATTCATCCATACATATGATATACATTTGAAATTCATTCATATACTTAATGAAAAGTCCGTACATGAATATTCGGGGTATTACATTCTCCCCTCCTTATAGAAAATTTGTCCCCGAATTTTACAAACATATAGCATATACATAATTATATAGAAAATAAATGAGGGTACTTGAGTAACATATCTTGCTCACTCTCCCATATACACTCCTCTAAACCATTATTCTTCCATTGCACCTTAACCATTGTTATTTTTTATTTCTTAACTTCTTTACTTGACGATCAACGATAGCAATTGGAATCTCTTCATAAGCCAAATTCTCATCCACTTCTAGAACTTATGGTTGCAACACATGTGATGGATTCGGCACATATTTTCTCAACATAGACACATGAAATGTGGGATGTACGTGACCCAAACTCGATGGAAGAGCTAGTCTATAAGAGACATTGCCAACTCTTTCCAACACTTCAAATGGTCCTACATACCTTGGTGAAAACTTGCTTTTCTTACCAAATCTCATCACACCTTTCATAGGAGAGACTTTAAGAAAAACATGATCTCCTATAAAAAGTGGACATATTTCCTCTTTGGATCTGCATAACTCTTCTGTCTGCTGAAGGCAATCTTTAGTCTTTCTCGTATCATTGGCACTTTCTCAAAAGTCTCTTTAATCAATTCTGGCCCTTCGATATGCTTATCTCCAACTTCCATCCAACATACCGGCGATCTACACTTTCGACCATACAATGCCTCATACGGTGCCATACCAATGGTGGAGTGATAACTATTGTTATAGGCAAACTCTATCAAGGGCAAATACTTATCCCAACTCCCACCAAAGTCTAGCACATATATTCTGAGCATATCTTCTAGAGTCTGTATGGTTCTCTCTAATTGTCCATCGGTCTGTGGATGAAAAGCCGTACTAAAGTCCAACTGAGTACCTAATACCTCTTGTAACTTATGCCAAAATCTAGATGTGAATTGAGTACCTCTATCCGAAATGATAGATATAGGCTCACAATCTTGTTCAGATATAAATGTGCATACTGGCTATTGTGTAGGTTGTCTTGATTTCTATAAAATGAGCTAACTTGGTCAATGTGTCAACTATCACCCATATAGAATCATAACCTCTCAAGGTCTTTGGCAATCCTACCACAAAGTCCATCGTAATGTGCTCTCACTTCCACTCGGGCAACTGAATCTCTTGTAATAATCTGGATGGAATTTGGTATTCAAACTTGACTTGCTTACATGTCAAGTAGGAAGACACGAACTTAGCCACATCTTTCTTCATACCAGACCACTAATAGCAACTCTTCAAATCATGATACATCTTTTTTGCGCCTGGATTAATACTATAAGGTGCTTGATGAATCTCTTTCTTGATCTTCTCTCTAAGATCATTCACATCTGGTACAATATCCTCTTCCCATGCATCAATAGCTCATCTTTCAACTTAAACTCTGTTGCTTGACCTGCTAGTACCTCTCTCTTCAGCTTAACAAGTGAAGGATCTTCATCTTGCGATGCTTTAATCTTATTAATCAATTTGGGTTTCAATTGAAAGTGAGCAATCAACACTTGAGATTCGAAAACCTCAAATTGCAACCCTTTGTTGAACAATCCCTTCAACTCTTTGATCAAAGGTCTCTTTCCCACTGCAATATGGGCTAAACTCCCTATTGATTTCCTACTCAAGGCATCCGCTACTACATTAGCCTTCCCGGGATGATAAAGGATCTGACAATTATAATCCTTGAGTAGCTCTACCATCTCCTCTGCCTTAGATTTAAATCTCTCTACTGTAAAATGAACTGAAGATTATTGTGATCGGTGTAGATTTCACACTTCTCACCATAAAGATAATGTCTCCATATCTTGAGAGCAAAGATAACTGCTGCCATCTCTAGATCATGCGTAGGGTAGTTCATCTCATGCTTCTTCAACTGTCTTGAAGCATATGCAATCACCTTCCAGTATTGCATAAAAACACATCCAAGTCCCACTCTTGAAGCGTCACAGTAAATTGCATATCCACCTGATCCTTTTAGTAGTGCAACTACTAGAGCTGCAGTGAGGCAAGTTTTGAGTTTCTGAAAACTCTATTCACAATCATCATCCCACTAGAATTTCACTTTCTTCCTAGTTAACTTGGTTAATGGCGAAGCTATCTTGGAGAAATCCTTGACAAATCTCCTATAATAACTTGCAAAACTAAGAAAACTATAAACTTGTCACATTTGTGGGTCTAGGCCAATTCAACACTGCTTCAATCTTCTTAGGATCCACTTGAATGCCATCTTTGCTAACCACATGTCCTAAGAAACATACGTGATTAAGCCAAAATTCACACTTTGACAGTTCGATATATAGCTAATGTTCTCTTAAGGTCTGCAACACCACACTCAGATGTTCTTCGTCCTCTTCTCTACTCTTATAATAGATGAGAATGTCATCAATGAATACAATGACAAACTTATCCAAATATGGCTTCAACACTCAATTCATCCAGTCCATAAATGCTGCTGGAGTATTGGTCAACCCAAATGGTAACACTGTGAACTCATAATTACCATACCTCATCTTAAAAGTTGTCTTACATATATCATCATTCTTGATTCTGAGCTGATGATAGCCCAATTTGAGATCAATCTTGGAAAAGTGACTTTCTCCTTGTAATTGATCAAATAAATCATCTATCCTTGGCAAAGGATACTTGTTCTTGATAGTCATCTTGTTCAGCTGTCTATAGTCGATATACAGTCTCATAGAACCATCCTTCTTCTTCACAAAAAGGACTGGTGCACCCCATGGTGAATTGCTCGGTCTGATAAACCCCTTATCCAACAAATCTTGCAACTGTACTTTCAATTCCTTCAACTCTACAGGTGCCATTCTGTAAGGACGAATGGATATTGGCTGAATACCAAAAAGAAGCTCGACATTGAACTCAATCTCCCTTTCAAGTGGTAAACTTGGTAACTCTTCTGGAAATACATTTGGAAACTCACTAACTATTGGCATTTGTCGTACCTCATTAGGAGTTTCCCTCATATTAATCACATGCACCAAATACCCTTGACATCCCTTCCTTAGAAGTCTCCTTGCTCCAATAGCTGATATGAAATTGGAAGGTACATCACTTCTATCCCCTTGAAATACAAACTCATGCTTATCCCGTTGCTTGAACTCTATCTTTTTCTCATAACAGTCTATGTGAGCTTGGTGTTTGGATAACCAATCCATACCAAGAATCACATCAAACTTTAGTACCTCCAACTTAATACACTCACTTGAAAGTTCTTTCCCATCAATCTCTATTATGCATAAAGGATACATATGTTTCACTTCTATTGTTTCCTCTAAAGGTGTGGACACTTCTAAGGGATTATTCATGATTTCTCTACCTTTCCCCAATCTTTTAGCAAAGCATGGTGAAACAAATGAGTGGGTAGCACCCGAATCAAATAAAACTCTAGCTTGAGCATCTTGGATAGAAAGGATACCTATCACAGTAGTATTGGAAGCACGAGCCTCCTGCTAATTGAGGGCAAATACTCTGCCTCTACCTCTTCTTTCAGGAGCTTGACTTGTTCCTGGTGCCTAACTCTGTCCTCTCCCTCTACCTCCAAAACTTCTGACGTCTGGCCTAGCCATTTGCACTGTTGGCTGAGAAGTAGCAGGTATACTCTGATTGTCTGCCTACAATGGACAACCCTTGATAAAATGTCTTGCCTGGCCACATTTATAACATGTCCCTGCCATTGATCGACATACCCCATTATGTCTTCGGCCACATGTAGCACAAGTAGGTCGGCTATAGTTCTACTACTCATGTCTGGATACATAATTGGTGGCTGGAGCAGAAGCAACTGATACCCCTCTAGACTGTCCTCTACTCTGACTACCTCCTCTGTGGCTCTAAATTATAGTAGAAGTAGCAGGTTCAACTGTCTTCACATAGGAACTACTTCCCCCACCCCTGCTCTGGTTGCCAAAACCCTTAGGTTTGTTCTTATTTCTCTTATCTCTCTCAGCTTTATCTTCCTTGCTCTTGGTTTCCATTTGCTTTATCTTGTCAACCAACTTGGACAAGGAAGCAAACTTAATAGCACACAAGGCATTGTGCAGAGGTGCAATCAAACCTCTCCTAAACCTCTTAATCTTACCTGCTTCAATAGGGACGACCTCATGGGCATACTTGCTTAACCGATTAAACTTCTTGGCATACTCGGATACGGTCATGCCTTGTTGCTTTAGTCTCTCAAATTAAGCTATCCAATTTTCTCTTTCTCCTTCTCCCAAAAATTCATATATCATTTCTTGTTTGAACTGTTCCCATACCGGAGGCATCTCATCATAAAGTCTATTCTCCACATGTTGTTGGAACCAAGTCTAAGCATCATCCTTCAATAAAAGTCTCATTAGCTCGATTACCTTAGCATCAGAATAAGGCAGTTGTCTCACTACCTTCTCAACAGCTTCTAAAAATTCATGAGGCTCTTCTCCATCCTCCCCATGAAATTATGAAAGTCCCATCTTCAAAAAGTTGTACATGCTCACCCACCATCATCAATAACTCTCCTAGCCATATGCCTAGGAATAGGAGCATTCATAGGAACTGGTGGCGGTGGTATTCTCTCTTGTATTGATGGAGGAGACGGTGGTACTACATTAGCATCTTATTGCCTAAGTCGCCTCAATTTCAGCAATTCTCAGCGGAGTTCTTCATTCTCACGCCTTAAATCATCATCGTAGTTTCTTGGCAGAATATGAGCTTCTTTTGCTTAAACCCGGCATCTAGCCCTTGGCAGCTCAAGTGGTTCCTCATGAATGGAAGCCACATTCGAAGCTCTTACATTCTCAAGGGAAACTCGCCTCGGTCTACCCCTTCCTCTTCCTCTTCTAGGAGGCATCTATAAGACAAACACATAACAAAAGATTTAACACATGACGGTTAACTCGAATTTACATATAAACGATGACTTCAAATGACATTGAGGAAATCTTTCCTATGCTCTATGGTGCTCACATATTCTAAGACTCATAAAGTCTAACTAGACTTAAACCTTATGCTCTAATACCAACTTTGTCATCACTCAACTCCTCAACTGTGATGGTCCTAGTGCATGGGTAGGTATAAGGCCATCGAAAACCCGTAGAACTCATCTATACATATAAATCTCATAGCAACATAATAGCTAACACATACACTTTCCAAGATCAGAACCTGAACTCATACACCTGCTCATAATCTCGTGCATCTCATAATTCACATAGAATAATATATATATTGATTCATTCATATAATTGCTATTAAGGCCAAAAGAATATCCTTCTTTTACACATATGGAGCATTAAAGTATCTCAAATACATAATAGTAAATGGAGAAATTACATTGACCAAATTAGTTCTTTAGGAAGAAAAAATGCCTGAAAAACTGAGCTGATAAACTTCTAATCTCCTGAAAAATGGAATCACTAATGAGATAAAGCAGTGAGTAAAGAATATATTACCATATTTGTGAGACTAGGTAATTCAAGGCTAGTTCACAAGAATGGTAGGGCTTAAAACTTGTCAAATGACTTACAAGATAGCAAATGAGGCTCATATAACTCGTAAGAATCAATAACTCATAATATACAAGAATAAACATATATATAGCTCATGGAAGAAATCATAACTCATAGATAGATGGATATAGAAGTCATACTCGTAACATATTAGGAATAGAGGCACTTTATTAGCATATTTACCTCGTAATAAAGAATAGAGGCCGGTTGGGCATACTCTTCCTCGTAATAAGAGTAGAGGTGTAATTAACATACTATTCCTTGTAATACATGAAATGGATCAGATTTCACGTCTAGGACAATTTACCCTTCCTAGATAGGGGTAGGATATTATAACCTATCCATCGGGTTACAATGTGCACAATGTTTGATGATTAACCCACATCAGTCGGGGATTTCTATACCATTAAGGGTTATCAACATATAGATAGTATAATTAAGGTTCTTATAAACAAATAGCTCATATGGTTCACATGGTTCTCATATACAAATAAGAATTAACAAATGGCTAATAAAGAACTTATAAAGTTTTATGAAGCAATATGGTTCAATAAACAATTTCTCATGGTGGCACATACAAGAATATAGGTTTTAAGCCTTAGGAATTCAAATACAAGAATAGTAGTATATTTTCTACTCACCTTAGCCAAAAAAGAATGCTCTATTATCTCTTAGAAGATTCCCAATCACATCAAACAAAATAGTTCCTCACAACCATCATGGTCCTCATGATTTCTTCTAGGTTGAGCTATTAACACATAAACACATATAATGGAGAATATATCAATTACTACTTTTAGAATCACTATACACATGCTAGACTCATAATTTCTAATCATATACCCTCCCCAATGCATGGATTATAACAATAGAGAAGAAGAATATAAAAGAAATGCAAAATCCTAACTCACCTCTTCAAAGAATGCTTTAAGAAATGAAAGAAGGAATGGATAATTGCAACCCTAGATCCTTTAGTTGAAGCAATTAATGAAGTCTCTTGACATTAAATGTGAGTGGGTGAGTAATTATTGAGAGAAAATGAGGTTTGGAGCTCTGAAATCTCATGAAAAATTAGGTTAGGGCTTTAACTTTCTATTTAAAGTCAATTGCTCGATTCTGGTCTCGAGGTAAGTCGTGGTCGCAATATATAAGTCACGGTCACAACTTGAACCTTGCGGTCGCTACCCATTACTATTCACGTGACTATTCATTCTGATGGTAAATTCAGGCAGAGAGGTTCGCGGTCTGTGTTGCGGTTGCTACATTGGACGTAAAACCAATGTCGCGGTCTCAACACCCAGATTGTGGGTGCGACTTATGCCCTGCAACTCCACTTTACAATTTAACTTTCATTTCTTAGGGAACTCAATTCACATTCATCCATACACATGATCTACATTTGAAATTCATTCATATACTTAATGAAAAGTCTGTACATGAATATTCGGGGTATTACACTATAACACCCCACTTCGAGCAATGCAACGGTCTTAGGGCATGGGTAGGCATAAGGCTACCAACCACCCGTAGAACCCATAAACATAGCATTCCTTAAGGCATCATTACAACTAATACACACGCATATCCTCAAGATGTCAACCTGAACATACATATTCATAAACATATATGCATTCTTATAGAAACATAACACCTTTTTCATCATCTCATATCATAAGTTAATACATATAACTAATCATTCAATATTGCCTATAAGGCCAAAAGAATATCTCTCCCTTACACACATATGGAGCATCTAGAATAACGTCAATACAAAATAATTGAAGGAGAAATTACATTAATCAACTTGGTTCTTTAGGAAGGAGGATGCCTGAAGAATCGAACTGATGAACTTCTATTCTCCTGGAAAAATAGAATCACTAATGAGATAAAGCAGTGAGTAAAGAATATACCACCATACCTTTCAACTTGGGATTTTGTCATATCAATAGAATAAACTTTGGATTAGGTGTCACGATATATAAACATATGGAATCATAGAAAGAATGGATATCAATTTGGTTTGATGGCCATAGATACATATTTATATAGAAATCAAGCAGAGGCTTCCTTACAAACATACTCTAAGTAATGGTCCCCTTATGGACATGCTACATGAAGTAGATTAGACTCCAAGACTAGGATCATTACTCTTCCCATCTAGGGTTTGGATATTATACCTTATCTGTAGGTACAATATGCACAAAGTCTGATATTTGCCCCACATCAATAGGGGAATTTCTATCATAGGGTTCATACACATATATCATAAATAATAATAAAATGGCTAGATTTCATACATATAGTTCAATCATCATAGAAGTACGGTTCACAATAGCTCATTATCATTTGGTTTTCACAAGGTAATTGAATAATATAGGTGAACATAAGCTTATAGGATTTTTCATAGAATTTAGGTATAAGCATAATAGTATATTGAATACTCACCTTAGCCAAAAGAATGCTATAACTCTCTATTGAAGATCCACAATCACATCAATTCATCATAACCATCATGGTCCTCATGATTTCTTTTAGGTGGAGCTATTAACACATAAACACATATAATGAAGAATATATCAATTAATACCCTTAGAATCACTACACACATACTAGACTTATAATTTATAGTCATATACCCTCTCTAAGCATAGATTATAACAATGAGGAAGAAGAATCATAAAAAAAAACTAAAACCCTAACTCACCTCTTCAACCAATGCTTCAAGAAATGGAAGAAGGAATGGACAAATGTAACCCTAGATCCTTTTGTTGAAGCATTCAATGAAGTTTCTTAGCATTTAATGTGAATGGGTGGAGGTTATTTGAGAGAAAATGAGTTTAGAAACTCAGATAGCTCGTGAAATGAAGTTTGGGGCTTTAATTTCCTTTTGAAAGTCATTTCCTCGATTCTGATCACGAGGTAAGTCGCGGACCTAATATGCTAGTTGCGGTCACGATTCCCTTATCGCGGTCGCGACACAGCCTTATCGGTAGCTACCAAGCATTGTTCACGTGACTATTCATTCTGATAGCAATTTCAGGCAGACAGGTTCACGGTCTGAGTTACAATTGCTATGTTGGACGCAAAATCAATGTCACGATCGCGACAATAATATAGCGGGCGTGACTTATGCCCTGTAGCTCCACTTTAAAATTTAACTCTTATCCATAAGGAAATTCAACTTAATTCATTTATACACATCATATACTAACAGAATTTTATTCATATGATTACTGGAAGTTCATACATACATTCGGGGTATTACAATACCTTAGGACCATCGCGGCTCTGGATTCGGGTCGTGACAAAGGTGGTATTAGAGCAAAAGTTATAGAAAGATTAAGTTGAGAATATAGTAAGAGTGTGATAGACTAAGTGAACTACGGAGCATATAATTTCTTATTAGTCAATGTTCTGTTTTCTTTTCATATAGATCAGTGTATCGACATGTTATGATCTAAATATTTATTATTTCTTTTATTGTACTATGATGCTTCCATGACAAGGACATGGACGAGGTAAATCTTGAAAAATTGTTTTATTTGAAGAGGAATTTAATAAGTGCTTATTATATTTTCTTATAGTAATTATGTGTATTATGGCTATGTGTAATTATGTGTATTATGGCTATGTGTTTAAATATATTTGTTTCCTCTTAATAGATTGATTATATTGCCCGATGTGAATTGAAATTGGTGATGCATAGATTTAAAGTTGATCTGCTTGAAATAAGATGGAAATATGAATGGAGAAATCTTAATAGATGGTATTTTTGAAATGGAATGATAGGTAGTATTCATGGATTTATGTGTTTTGACAATTTGAATGTTCTTATGATATTTAATATGTTCATGATAGAAAAATATCTAGTGATATTAAGATAATTAGTATGCAATGTGTAAGAGTAATTTAGGAAATGATAAGAATTTTAAATTTGGAGTAATTAAGGTGATTAATAATGATAATAGATTTAATAATGTTAGTATTGACTTGAGATTTTATATGATTATGAAGAATTGATTTAAGCTTATGAATTGTTAATGTAAGTATGATTATTTAGCTATGAAATACACGAAATGGTTTGCTAATGAAAGACTTAAAGTAAGTTGAAATATGAATATCAATTGTAGATAAGTAAGTGCATATGGTATAGTGAATATATATATTCATGAGATATTAAGTGAGCAAATTGTTAAATAATGTTTAATATAGAGATAATAAATATGGTGTTGCAAATATATGATCATGAAATAATGAATAAGTAAATTTGTTAAGGATGTCTAATATGAGAATGGAGTAAGACATGATTATGTAGAGACTACAATTATGGAATTACTTACATGAGATTGTTTAGAATTAAGAATTTATTGTTTATATGAAAAGTATAATAATTAATGAAATGAGAGTTGCGATTCAATTGTTAATTTTTTATTTTGATATTAATGAGTATATGAGAAGAGATATGTTTATGATTATGATTGATTTGATGTGAAATTAAAAATTAAGTAACATAAAAAAAAATGGATAGATATTTCTAGTTAATTATTAAGTTTATGAATTAATTGCTAGTATGGAGACTTGATGGATAATAAAAGAGATTTATATGAAATGATTATATTTAAGGTTTATGTTAAAAGATTATTGAGTATAATTTCTTATTGAGAGTTAACAGTTATGTGTATGCATATGCATAGTATATTTGGAGACATATAAACAAATTCAATAGATTTTTATTTAAGAATAAAATACAATGACGATTTGGAGTTTAGAGTGAAAACAATTAAATCATAGTTCATGAGCATAACTGGAATTATTGATTAATAATGAAATAGTACTTGAAACGATTGAGAAAAATAATGATATTAGCATTTGTTAAGAAAATAATATTGTGAATATATCGAGGATAAAGATTTGAGTAAGGACAACTTTTGGTAGATAGCTTAAGGCTTATATTTGATAAGTGAATGAGTATAATTTTAAAAATTCAAGGACAAATTTTATTAAGGGGGAAGAATGTAATAACCCAAAATTTTACAATTTTATAAATTGTATTTTTTTTAAGAAATTATATTTAATTACTTTAATTCTATATTTATAATTTAAATAATTTAAAATTTTAATTTTATTTGAAATAATAGTTTTATACGGAAATTTATTTTTCCTTGTATTTATATTGAAATTCAAAGTTATATATATAATTGTGAATTAATATTAAATATTGATATTTTAAAACATATTGATTTAATTTTATTTATTATTGAAAAATTGGAAATCATACATATATATTTGATTATATTGAATATTGATATTTGAAATAATATAAATTTATTATTGCCAAGTTAGTATTTTTAATTGAAGAGAATATTTTATAAATAAAATATGAAGTTTAGAATTATTGTTATTTATTTAATTAAG
>CATKHJ010325707.1:0-28390 GCA_949750685.1 Vernicia montana
TTATTTGGATTTAATTTTGGAGAATGTGTTGCTTTTCATTTCCTTCTTTAATTGCCTTTCATTTCCCTTTGTTATATGTATAAATTAAGAGTGTAAATAAGCCAAGCCGTTAGTGAGTAGTTCGGTGTTCGGCTCGATAAAAGCTCGTTCGCGTTCGCGTTCGCGTTCATTTTATAAATGAGTCAAGTTTGAGCCTTACTTTAATGTTAGATGAATAAACGAGCCGAACTTGAGTAAAATTAAGTTCGACTCAATTAGGCTCGTAAACAGGCTCATGAATATCTCGATTAATATTATTATTATTATTAACTTAATAATTTTGACACTTCAAAAAATATATTTTAATACTCCTATAATCTTTTTGGTAATTCAATTTCACTAAAATATATATACTCTTAATTAATACAATATAATATTTTCTTATTATATAATATAATATTATAATATTTAAAAATATATTTTTTATTAATTAATATTTTTGTGATACATATAATGCTCAATTTTATAATTGGAATTTTTTTTTTTTACTAATTGGATACTTTTGCTTTTATGTTGGTTTTAAATATTTTTTGTTATAATTATTTTATTAGAAATAAATATTTAGAAAATTAAATATTCTGATAAGTTATAAATGAGTTTCAAAACGAGTCGAGTTCGAGCTTAACTTTATTATAATTTATTAACGAGCCGAGCTCGAATCAAACTCAATTATAATTTATAAACAAAATTTTGATGAACAAGTCAAGTTTGAACATAATTTTCAAGTTCAATCCAAACTCGATTTTAGAAAAAAAAATATCGAGCTGAACTTGAGCAAACTAAAGCTCAGGGTTGATTCGATTACAGCCCTACTGTAAATTAGATATGTCTATGGGTTGGATCTAGGTTTAGAAAATGTTAAATTTTTCAAAGATTCGATCCAAAAACTCATAATTTTCTTCATTAATTAAAACTCGTAACCCTGCCCATGGGCATACCTAGTGTCAATAAATGAATAATTATGTTAATTTAATATTAATATTAATATTAAAACTAATTAATTTATTGATTGTTTAAAATTAATATTAATTTTTTAAACACTAATTATTAAAATAAAATACAAAATTATAATATTTTCAAGAGTAATATTAAAATAAATCAAAAATATTAATTATAATAGTAATAATCTCAATTTCCCCCTAAAAAAAATCAATTTGAAGGAAAATTATTATTTAATTTTAAAATAAAAATACATGAAATTGTAAGCTTTAGTTGCTCTTACATAATCTATAGTATATACTATATAAAACAAACAAACTCTTCCCAATAACTCCCCACGTGCCAACATAATAAATAATCTTATTTGCCGCATTGATCTATAATTACACTTAATATTTATTTATTAGTGTCAAATATGAGTAGAGTTCTATAATTTATATTCCCTTTATTTTTTTTTTATCTATCATTTTTTAATTATTTTACAAAGATTAAAAAATAATTATATATATAAAGTCAAATATTACAACGTAACAAAGTGTAATAACTACCATTTCTAATTAAATAATTAAATATCATTAAAATTAGAAGGGAGAAAAAGTTATTCAAATCACTATTAACAACAATTAATCTGAATTTTTATTCATTATTATAAAAAAAATATATCAAAAAAAAATATTCCATATATATATATATATATATATATATATGAAAATTATACCATGTAACATTATTCCAAAACTCAAATATTTGATGTATAAAGTTTATATTTAAAATTTAAATTCAATATTTTCAATAAAAATAAATATTTCAAAGCAAATAATATCAAATAAAATCAATTAAAGTAATTAGATCTCAAAATTTTATTAAATAAAGTCATGTATCCCAACTCTTTTGGCTACTTTTTATCAAATATTTTTTTTTTTAAAAAATATTAAAATATAAAAAATTAAAAAATATTGGCAACACATTTGAGATTATTTGTACTGATACCCGAACCGAATTTTAACATTATATATATATATATATATATATATATATATATATAATTGACATAATAATGGGTCTAAGGTTTGAATTTTAATGTGTTATATATATATCAACTAATTTTAATTAATTAATAAATATATAAAAATTTTATTAAAACTCATTAAAATCTAAATCTTAGGCTTATGTCTGAGCACAGTACTCGAGAATACCGGATCGAACCGAAATACCGAACTATTTTAGTACTGTACTGTAAGAAATCTGAAATTTAAGGTGAGAACCGTACTGAACTGTATCAAAATTTTCAATTTGGTATGATATTAATTTTTAATTCAATACTGACTTGAATCGAATGGTATTCAGTTTTAATTTAAACAATGAGAAACTTATATAATTATGATTTGTAACCTAAGAAAAATTAAAAATATTAAATTTCATAATTATTATATTTTAATAAAATTTGTAACTTAGATCATTTATTTATAACATACATTTATGATTATATGTATATATAAGGAGATTTTGACAAGTGAATGAATATCATTTTTATTTATAGCATTTGAAAGAATTTATCTCAATCACTATGACAAAGTTTTTTCACATTCAATATTTAAAATATTTTATCATATTTTTTATTTAATTATTTTTTTATAATGTCTTTTTCTGTTTATTATAATTTTATAAATTTATACAAGTATTCAAATACAATTAATTGTAAAGTAGATCTAAATTAGTAATTAATTTTAATAAAAAACATATTCAAATATTATTATGATATGTGGTCAATTTTAAAAATCATAATTAAAATAATATTAACTTAGTAATTATGAATGAAAAGTAATATTCAATTAATATTTATTTAATTATTAATATATTTAATTATTTTTAAAATATTTCTGAACCTTTTGTATATATATATATATATGTGTGTGTGTGTGAGACTGAAAATAATGAAAATTTATATTTATAAAAATATAAATGAATAGAATAAAGTAGAATATAGAGCCTAAAATAATCAATAAAAACTACAAAAAATAAAATTAATAAGTATTAAAATAAATAAATATATATATATATATATATATATATATATATATATATATATATATATATATATATATATATTACCTACCACTCACAGGATAATGCCTCATTTATTATAGTTTTCTGTTTTTTAAAAATAAAAATAAAATTTTGAAAATCAAAATTTTTTATTTTTTATTTTATATTTTCAAAATATTTATGAATAAATATGAAAGAAATAAAAAATAATATTTTTTTAAAAAATATTCTAACACTTATTTTTTTAAAATTTTAAAAAAATAAATATAAAAAAATAAAAAAATAATATTTTTTAAAAAATATTTCAATATTTTTTCAAAATTTGAAAAAAATAACAGAAAAACACAGTGATAATAAGCTGCGAATTTCCCTTTCAAGTTTTATATTATTTATCACTGCAGGTGGCTAAGTTTTGTGAGGATTTTTTTATATATCATATTTTTACTTTAATTTATATTTTTTTAAAAATAGTTTAACATACACTGATTATTATTATTTTTTAAATAAATTATTATTTAATCTTTATATTTTAATCCGATTCAATTAACACTAAGATCTTTTTATTTTAAAAATTAATGAATACATCCTTATATTTTTATTATATTTTTATTTTATCTCATTCTTTAGTACTTCCGTTTATATTTTTTGTGTTTTTTCATTAAGTATATGTAAAATCACTAAAAAAGTACACCATATATATATATATATAACAAAGAACATAAAAGAAAACTGATGATAAACTTCAATCAAAATTCAAATCAATTTAATTTGAATTGTTCAAATTAATTTTCTGTCTATTTTGTAGTTTTTATTTGTTGTCAATTTTGTATTTAATACAAAGAAATTAAAAAAAAAAAAAAAATTGTATAGCCAAGCAATCATCATCTTCATATCCTGTGCCTAAGTCAAATCCACTTCCGCCACCGTGACCACCCAAACCGGATCCAAGCCCAAAGCCACCACCCCCTCCACCACCAAAACCACCGCCGGATTTAGACCACCACCTTGACCAAAGCCACTGCCATTACCCCCACCTGGCTCAAAGCCACCATCACCAGTGCAGTCCCCACCCCCAGCTCAGAAGCCAACCCAGCTCCTCCAAACCCACAAAGCCAGAACCAAGTCAATAGAAGATGAACCATAAACCCACGAAAAAAGAGAGAGAAAGAGAGAGCATTAAAGTTGGACCACGAACCCAAAATCAATCATGATCGATCAAGGCAACAAAATAAAAGTTAACAAATCAACTAAAAACTCACACTAAGTACCCAGAAAATGATTCAAAACCAACTGATTATGATCACCACCGGCAAAGCATAAGACATAGAGGAACAATGAGACGATGATGGCACGAGATTCCGGCTTGAAGGAGATAGTGGTGCTGGCAGTGGCGATAAAGCTCGAGCCCACGATTGTGAATGGGTCATATGGGTTTGTGAAAGATTAGGAGTGAATGGGCAGAGAAAGATTTAGCAGAGATCGAGTGGAAACAGAGAGGGAAGGTGAGTCGCAAAGAAAAGAATGGTATTTTCGTCTTTAAATTTATTTTCTTTTTGTTTTTAATTTTTTTAAAAAAAAAATTTAACAGAATTTGTTAAAAAAAAAAAAAAAATGGACGAAAGGACAAAAAAATGAGAAGAAAAAAATTGTAGGGATGCATTTATTAGTTTTTCAAAATAAATGAATCTTAATATTAATCAGATCAAAATACATTGATTAAATAGTAATTTATTATTATTTTTTAATTAAATTTAAAAATTCTTTTTTAATAATTTTAAATGTTAATATAAAAATATATATATTGACCTCCTTAATCAATAATATATATATATATATATATATATATATATATATATATATATATATATATAAATGTAAGTTGAAAAATTGTTAAATTGATTTCATACAAGTCTAATTTTTTTTAGACTTATGGTGAATTTTTTTTTTTTTTTTAAATCTTGAGTTCATCTTTTGTTGTTTTTTCCCTTCAAAAACTCCACACATTACTAATTTTTCTTTTAAAGATTTTAAATATTGTGAATTTGTTATGCAATAGATTCCTCAACAAAAAATTGTGATTGTAAAAAGGAAACTTTTTGCTAAGCATGATCGATTTAACCAAACCGTCGATTTTAGTTTGAAACTAACGGTTTTGATTTAATAAAATGTTCAAATCAAAATCATAATTAATTATTACGGTTTCAGTTTAAAACCGACCGGTTTCGATTTGAAATCAGTTTTTTTTATTATTTATTATTATGATCTAAAACTAGTTTTAAATCGATTTCTTTATTACATTAATTTCAATTAAACAATGAGTATAAAATAGTGGAATAATTTAAAATAAAATTTTAATTAAACAATGAAATTTATTAAATAAATACTTGCATTTAATTCGTACATTAATTAAGTTATTTATATATTCTCTTAAAATTAAGAAAAATCAAAACCAATATAGTTTTATTATATTATTTTTATTTTTTATAAATATTATTTTACCTTATCTCAATCAATTAAGTCTGATAGAAGACATATGTAAAGCTAATAGAAACATTTTCTAAAAGCATGATCAGTTTAATTGAACTGTCAATTTCGGTTTGAAACCGACGGTTTTGATTTTGATTTTTAATAGAAACCAAAACTAAAATCAAGTTTCTCATGGTTTCAGTTACAAACCGAAACCAAAATCGAAAAATAGTTTCGATTTTGATTTTATTTGGCCGGTTCCAATCCGGTTTAACGGTTATGGTCCGGTTTTGATCACCCCTACTTTTTGCCCTGTGAAAATGAAAAAATATCCATACTATTTTTTTTATTCTAAATATTATTATGTCATTGGATTAGTATTTACATCAAGTATAGACAAGACTTACTCGTAATAGAATGTTGTTTGAAAAAAAAAATAAATGAAATAGGAATCACACGCGCACACAATTGCAATCAGGTTCGTTCAATAATGTTGAATCCATGATCTTATTATCTCACTATCTCACTTCAATCAGGTTGCTTCAATATTTGACAATATTCACAGGGAAATACCAAAGTTCAGTAGATACAGAGAAGAGAAAAAGGAAAGTAGAGGGATAGGGAGAGAAAATTGGGTGCATAACAAAGACAAATTTTCTATGCATTGCTTCTACTTTTGACTAAAAATTGAAATACCTATTCTCTTAATCTTGCTCGATCGTCTATGCTAACAAACGAAATAAAAAAAAGAAAAATCAAATCTTCTGTAGCAATGACACATTCGAGCACACGTGAAAAGTGATGACAGGAAATCACCACTCCAGGGGGGAAAATTGATCGAATTGACATGTATATACAGACTAATACTATACCTCATTTATCAAAGCGAAGCAGAAGAGTTGGGTTTTGGAATCTCACTCTTGATCACCCGTGTGTTGTAAGAACCACAAAATCCGCACTTATGATATAACCAGTGGAAGCGTGCAGTGCCCTTTCGATCACAATCATTGCATAATATTTCCTGCATTATTAGATAAATATTACTCCTAAAAAGCAAAAGCATAATCAGGGTTTAGAAATTTCCAGCATAGGATAGACTTTTAAATAATTGTGTTGATGACTTTGCCTTAATTTGTATACACAATGCATCACAAAGAGTGAATGTCTGCCCATTTCATTTTAGTGAAAATGGCAGTCAACCCAATTAATTCAAAACAAAATCCCATTCATAGTTATCTTGAAAAAGGCCCATCCTCTCTCTCTCTCTCTCTCTCTATCTATCTATTTACAGCAGACAAACGGCATCCAGCATGCTCAAGAAATAACTAGTGAACAAGCTACACAACTTTGTTTATGATAGTTTATGAAGTTAATAAATGAGAGTTTGAACAAAAATTTCAGGTTTGCTTAGCAAAATGAACCAAACATGAACATGTATGAGTTTGGCTCCGTTATATTCATGAATTGGCTAAATTACAGTTCGCTAACACATTTAAAGTTTTATAAGTAATCCTAGGCCTTTAAAGGGTGGGCCTACTTCATTGAAGGATCACCAGCTGGACTTACATTGATGTTTTAGCATTAAAACATCCTAAAATTAAAGTGTTAAGATGGTAAAGATTTTTCTGGCTAAATTAGAGTTAAATCCAAGCTAAGGTTTGAGCTAAGGATATGCTTGTGTCGTGTATTCCCCACTGAGCATAGCTCTCCGACTCTTTCAAGATCAGTTGAGGGCTTTTGAGTGATCAAGCCAATCTGAACAGTTAAGTTGGACAGTTAGCTCTACCCATTTACAAACCCAATCACAGTGGCCATGACATGAAGTCACCAACCAAGCAATCAATGGAAAAGTTCATTCAAGCACAGCCTACAGAAGTCATTTATCCTTCATTTTCATCTCTTTTTTCTCCCTTCCCTTTTCATTTGTTTCTTTTTTGGATCAGTAAAAAGGAGGTGTAATTCATTAGCATTGGTATTATCGAGTGCATATCAGATCAAAGAACCTGTCAGGCGCATCTTAATTCAACAGAAGTAAATGCACATCTTCATTTTATGTGATTATTTCAGCAGAAGTAAATGCAACAGTATTTCGACATTCACTAGAAAGCTAAGCACCGAAGAAAACATTTATAGGGGCAAGTGTACCTGATAATGGTCCCTATATTCCTCTGGAAGCTCCTCAGCAGCCAACAAAGCATCAAGCATGCCAAAGTAAACCTGAGTTGGTTTGCAACAAAAATAAAGAAAGATAATCGATTATACACTTCATGAATTCTCCAGCCAAGTAAACCAATAAAAACAAGACACCAGACAAATTTTACCATTTTTTTAACATAGCCTGTCAGTATCAACATCAAACTACAGAAGTCCCAAAGGAAAGAAAATGATTGAATTTTGTAGTTTGTTTTTCTTCTCATGAAACTTATGTAACTTTGATTCAATCAATTAAAAGTATTTGTGTGTCAAGCGAGATCTGTCAGCTAGTTACACCAATATTCCCCTCCACATTTTAATTGCTATTCTTATTTTTCATTTCATTGTGCACAATCAAATGGGATTTCTCTTGTACTGTTATATCTCTCTATCATTTCCAGTCAAATACAAATATAAAATCTTAATTGTGCTATCTTCTACTAATATTTAATTGGACCTTTTTTGTAAAAATATATAACTATATTTGATATTTTTAATCAAATTTCCATTGGAACATAACTGAAAAATATCAAATTTTAATTGGCACATAACTAATCTTGCTTGGAGTGTAAACTTGAGTAAATAACTTACGATTGAATTCAGTGTTTTTGTCTTAAAATATAAATGGAAACTAATTTATTTTATAATAGGGAAAATTCTTCATGATGTAATCTTCTAACATAAAATCCAAAAGATAAGCGGTACTCTTTAAAAACTTTACCATACAAAGGGATGGATTGCAAAATATCAGCTAAGTTGAAGAGGAAGTTTATAAGGTCATGATTCAACTAGTTATGCATGGAGATGAGTGTTTGGCAGCAAAGAGACAAGTTCGCGAGATTAAAGACATCAAAAAGATGATATCAAGATGAATATGTGGAAATATAAGAATAGAAAGAATAAGGAATAAAAGGCACTTGTAGAAGGTGGAAGTGGCTCTATTGAGGAAAAGATTGAGATGGTATGGTTTGGGTGCATGCATCCTAGACCAGCAAATACACCAATACAAAAGGTTGAGTGAATAGAAGTTACAGGAAATAAGAAAGTAAGGGGGCAAACCTAGAATGACATGGGGGGGGAAGTGGTGAGAAAGGTAGTGGGTATAGACCTTTCTAAAGATATATGTTTAAATTGGTAAAATGCAAGAGATAGATTCATATAGCCAATCCCAACTAGTTTGGGATTAAGGTTTAATTATCCTTAATAAGCATTTAACATGTCATTAATACTCATGTAATTTAACAAAACAACTGACAATAATTCACGAAATGATAAATCATTATCAGCCATCAAATAAACTAAAATAGGTCTTAAGTAGCATCACTGTAATCAACATTTTTATATCCTATTTAATCCGCACATCAACATTGCAGGCATTCAAGTTTTCATTTGCTAAAATTTTTAGAAAAAATGTCTTAAGCAAACAAAGACAATAAGAGAAGGTTTTCTTACCGCCATATCTCCTAAAGATTTGCTGCATAACGGGCAGGTGTAGTGACTGCAAGTGTATGCCTATAGAAGAGAACAAGGTGTGAGAAATTTCAACTGCTCTCTAATACATCAAGGGAAGATAATGAAAGAAAGTAGAAGATATGTAGATTGGAAGCAAAAGTGTTTAGAGAAACAGAAACCTGAAAGCAAGCTGAATGCATGTAATGGCCACAAGGCAAAGCTCTGACTGTTGCACTTGATGTGAACAAAAAATCACAGCAGATAGGGCAGTTTGTCTCCAAACCTTTTTCTAGGCACTTGTGATTCACTAACTTAATCCCCAAGCAACAGTTGCATGTCATACAATGAAAGTAATCAATTCCAAGACCCCTCCCAACACGACATAAATTGCAAAAAGGGCAATGATATACATTCCTGAAATGGCAATGTATTAATGACAATAAGCAAAATGTCTGCTTATATCCACAATATGAGAGCTTATTAAAATCAAATTAACCACTAAGTTTTTTGAGCATTTTATAATGCAAAAAAGAGGAAGTGGAATTGTTGGTATCAATGTCAATCACCAACCTAAATTCCAATCCTTTGAGGAAGAAAAACAAGCGCCTAGGGCATCAGAATATATATTGGCTTGATGAACAAAAAAAAATATAAACCTTTTTGAAAAACTGTAATTGTATGCAAACCTTTCAAAATATACTATTTTGCATAATTTTGAAAAGTAATTGTAATTATAACCATGTTATCAAAATTACATCCATCGTTTTTTGCAATTGATAAGAGATTGATAGAAGGTTATAATAGAGTTGAATTTGGTGGTGAATGGTCAGAAAAAATGATAGGTATAATTGGGCTACTTTTCATTTCAATATTTGACCAAATGGATACAAACACAATTAATCTTTGAAATTAGGATAAAATAGACTTATTTGGAAGGTTTGGGTAAATAATTGCAATTTTTCAAAAAGGTTTGGATTTTTTTGGTCATTGGGCCTATATTGGCTTAATAAACAAAAAAAATACAAAATTGCATGCTATAATGTTACAAAGTTGCACAACCAGATAATTCTCAAAGCTTTTTTAACAAATATAAAAAGCCTAAGCTTCATAGCACATCTCATACATGTTAACAAGCAAAGTTCATTCTTTATATTTTCTTTCAGTCTGGCAAGTGCCAAGATTCTAGTTCTCTGACTATCCACTTCTGAATATGTAACTTCAATAGTTCAATTCTTTCAGTGAATGGTGGCCAACCCATCATCCATTTGTCCTTATCCTTTTACTTCTTATTTAGGGGAAAAAAAAACCATCTGATTTTCATTTTCTGATCAATTTGACCATTAAAGAGGAATACATGGTTTTACCATTTGATTCTCATGAGGTCAATTACGCAAAAACTACCATGCATGTACACAGACACACATCGAAAGCCAAATGTCAAAGAACTACTCAAACTAAAAGTGAGCTTGTAGGTGAGAGCCCAAGAATGGATTTAACATCTCTAAAACAAAATAAGTCAAAATGCTAAAAACAAGTTCAATCATGAGATATTCCACCTCAGTAATTCTACTTTAGTTGTTTTTTTTATTTTCCTATTGAAGCCAATGTAAGAAGAATAAAATAATTCCACTATAGCATCTGTCCATCGATGTCACTAACTTTGATAACTACAAGTACAAAGGCTTCAGAACTCGTGTACCTTTCATCATCAAAAAATTTGCATATATTGCAATAATACTTTGCCATCAGAAGTCCATTACATGCAGGCGTCGTGCAGATTGGTCCAACTGCCTGAATCTTCAGACATTGCATGCACATCATTTCTGATGATGCTTTTCTGCAGTAAATCAATATAACATCATGCATTCAGAAGCTTCAGTTAAAATATGAAATTTAATCAATAACATTAAAAATTACCTATCCATTGAGTGATCGCTCACTTTGTCATGGCAAAATCTACAGGTAAACAACTTGCCACAGCAAGCAGCACGAAGTTTACAGTTTCTCTTATAGTGCTCACACCCAAATACTTGTTTCTCCTGATCTCGAAATGACGGAGAACATCCCATTACACCATCACCATTAGAATTTTCAGTTGATGTTGCATGAGGTAACTTCTGCTGAGCAGCTATCCAGCGACTAAAACAAAACATTTTCTCATAAATTAATTTAGGATAAAGATTATTAATAATAACAAAAACAATCAACATCGATGCAGTTGCTAATATTTTAAGGGAATAGAGTTAAATAAAGTGTTTACAATTATCAGAACTAACCTAGTCAAAAGATTTTGCACAAGATATGCTTTTCTCCTAGGATCAAGAGTTGAGTCCCTATAAACCTTTCTAATTTCAGACTCAAGCTCATTTTGATTCATTCGGAAGATATCCTTCCACCCAGGTTTAAACATCTGGTCACTTTGGTCCAAGCTCTCTTGAAACTCTTTGTCTGCAATAACAAGGCTGAACTGAGTAGAAAACTTGCACTGGAAACCTATGCTTGATAAAATTATTCAAGGCTACATGAAACTGCACAGTTATAGCAATACAAAACTTTAGAAGCATTGAACAAACCTTCTCTAGAAATGGTAGCTCCTGATGTTTCAGACTGTGAAGATGGTTCTGTAGGTCTTTTCCAGCATTCATTAAGCCACTCATTGAACATTGTGTTTTTGGTTGCCTGCTTCCATGTGTCCATCATTTTGTTCTGCTCATCCTGAGTAAGAGCAGAAGTTACCCAGGGCAACATAGATTGCAGCACTTCAGCACCAGTAGTGCCGATTATGCGGCCAACTATTTTGTCTTGTTCCTGAACTGAAAAATGCCTTCCAAACAATGGCCACAACTCAACTTCTTCTCTCAAAATATGATGATCAAGAGTAACTCTTATTGATTTGCACATCCCTTGCAACTTAGTGGCTAGTTCACCATACTTTGACATATAATCATCATGGGATACAGAAAGCTCCATGTTACTTCCTGCTGAATCCTCCATTATCTGGGCCCTTTGCATGTTTTCATGAAGGCATGAAAGCTCAGAAAGAACACACGAAATATCTTCAAATAATTTTTCCTCTTGCTGATGGTCCAGTGTGTATGAATGACTCACGTTATGAAGTGCCTCTTTGGATTCCAATGCTGGAAAAACAATATCATCCTCAGCATTACTATGAGCTCTGTATAAGCCCCACAACAAACGGAATCTTCCAATAAACTGCTGAAGAAGTGTCTCATCACAATCACTAAGCTTTCCTGATTCAATATCCAGATACTCCAAGTCTTTGCTTATGGCTTTATGAAACTTAAATATTGTATCAATCGGTCGTGCTGCATGCCCAACATCAGTGGAGCTATTATCTGCTTCCCAGACAAAAAGACTGGAGTTAAGAGCTGGAGCTGAGGAGCTGAAAGACAAGGACCGGTAAGACTTGGCAGTTGAAAGATAACTCAATCCCAGATTATTGCTGTTCACTCCTAAACCCGGGACACAACAAGTCTGATCAGGACAAGATGGTGTATTGGAACTTAGAGTGCCTGAGAGGTTGGAGGCATTGTTATTTTTGCATGATACTGGAATGTTTCTTTTGACTGGCCTGTTGTCATCTCCACAAACTGATGTTGTGCTGCTCTTAGAACAAAATGCAGAAGCACATGCACAGCATGATCTAACAATATCTTCTTCAATGTCAGTAAATGTTTTAGCAGGACAACAACCAATAGCACTTGACAAACATGCACCCTGGTTACGACCCTTGCAAGCCCAGCCAGTAAAAAGTGTTATCAAAGCAGTATCCGTTGATGGAGCTGAATCAAAATAATTACAAATTTGAGAACATGCATATAATTATATGTCTTCATTAAATAGAATAAAGCTCATAAGGAATTGCTATAAAGGAGATGGATACAGAAATAAATCTCATAAAGGAGTTGGATACAGAACCTGCTGACTGCATGTTTTTGAGAAAATTCTTTGCTTCATCTTCAGTTAGTAAACCCACCAACCATGGCAACACACGCTCAATAAATTTCAATGGCATCACACACAAGCTCTGGTATAAAAGTTCCTGCTGACTCTTGAAGCTAAAGTGCTTTCGGGCCAGTGGAAGAACCTAGACATGCAAGGAACTTAGCAGATGGTCTTCAATAATCAAAGGGGATGTTTGGTGCTACAGTTTTATAGTCATGAAACAACTATTAAACTCCTTGAGAAGGATGTATAGTTTCTATTACCAGCTTTACATTTAAAATAGGAGCAGACAAAGCGAAGTTGTTAATAAACTTCCCTGAGCACCTGCATGCATTAACACATTCACCAACTCCACGGATGGCTCATTCTGACTTGGTACTAGTTCACTATTAAAGGAAACTAGGAATGACTTCACAGTTTACAAATTACCAAACATCCCCAATGAGAATTATTACATCAATAAGGAAAGCTCACCTGAACTTCCTCATTGTAGAAGTGCCTTTGTATAGTTTCTATTATTTGATCAGCATGTGAGCATAATTTTGCATAAAATTCAGCAGCTGAATTAGAATTTGCACCTGCCCTTTGAATACTTTCAATCAAACTCCTAAACTCATTAAATTGGCTTTCTTCTTCAGCATGCTCTTGGAAGAAAGATATTTCTCCATCTACTGCAGGAAATATGACCTTGTCCTCAGCAATACTGTAGCCAAAAAAGGACAAATGCTTCAAATTGGATAAGTTACAGGATGAAGCATACATTTTATTATCAGCTATGTTGGGATCTCGGGCATGTGGCCTTTTCTCAAAAATGTTCATGGAAAAGAATTGAATATTTTTTTTCCTTGCAGCTTTGATCAAATTAGATATTAAGATATAGCCCATATCATTGATTCTTCTCCAAAATAATCAACAGCACCATTGGAGAACACAAGCATCAGAAACACAAATAAAGGTGGAAATATTACGGGTGGTAATATAATGTCATCATCACGTGACAACAGCTCTATGCCACTTTAACATTGCTAACAGCAGAAAAAAGATTTCTTCTGCATATTGGAAATAATAAAATTTGATGAAAAAAAAATTCATTCTTTTCCATTTGTATAACAAAGAACTCAAGTAAGAATAATAACACAAAAGCATACCTTATATGAGAAAAAAGATCAATTTAAGTAGTTCTATGACAAGTGAAAAAAGTAAATAACTAATTATCTCTTTAGCTCCAAAGTGAAACAACAGAATGTACATACCTGTGGAAAATGCAAACTTCAGCAATGAATTGTAACCGATCATCAAATGCTGATAAATTAGTAAAATCCCCAGAAAGTTGTATCTTTCTAGCTTCCTCAGCTATCTCATTTAATTCTTGTTTAATAGCATTATGCCAAAGCATTATTTCGTCTATTGGGTGTGTTCCCACAGTATCTGATGCATCATTACTTGACTCTAAATGTTTCCTTTTCCCAATCTTGTATTGCTCACATGTACATGTCATATTATCCAGTTCAGAAGTTCTTGCACTAGCAGTAGAAATTACACAATATTGATTCTGATGATTATCTGCACAACTTCCAGCTGTCTTTGCACCATTTTTCCCTTCCATCCAGGTAAAAATGATCTTCACCAGAAAACATTTTTAATCAGTTATGTACATTCAGCAAAATACATCCAAAAAGAAATAAAATGCTGAATGAAAAGCAAATCCTTACCTGCTGAAGAAGCTTCTCTTCCGGGATTATCTTGCTTAAGCACTTATGCATATCCTGGCATTCAACAGGTGAAATAGAAGAAGATAACCATGGCAGGAACTCAGCCATCATGTTCACAGGAATGCTGCATACAAACTGCCAGATTAAGGACGCCTGCTCTTCGAGAGAAAACTTCTCAATAAGCAAGGGAAAGACCTGACATAATAAAGAGACGACAAATTAAAATGTTTCTGTTTCATTATCATCAAAATCAACACTCTAAATAGAACTATACCATTCTTTTGGAGCTATACTAACATGTTTTCAATGAATGATTTTGGTAAAAATGTATAAACAAGCCAACCACTTAGATGATGCTTTGCTATAAAGTAGATGGCATCTTTCCAATTGATAAAATTATAGTTCAAAAGAAGAAAATGTCAATGTTACATCTTCAGCTCGCAGCATCACTTCTGTACAAGTCAAGGAGCAATGAAGGCTTAGATTCCCCCTCCCCAATGCTCAAAAAGAAAAGAAGAAGAAGAAGAAGTCTTAGATTCAAATTTTGCCAAGTATAAAGTCATCATAAGTAGATGGTCAAAACAACAATAGAGTAAGCACAATACAAAGTATGACGCACAGGAAGTTCCTGATAAACAGGTAAATCATGCATTGAGGAATTGTTTGATATAAATAGACAAATTTTCATTTTTGCATATATCTTAATTGGTGCATTCTCTTTTTCCTTCTCCCTTGCACTTGTAACCCTAGATTTCATTTCAAAAGGCCATAGTTGCAGTGCCAGAGAAGCGGATAGATGCATATGCTGTGTAATGGAACACTATAGTGAGTGACATTTTGTTTTCTACTTTATAGATTAGTAAATTACTTCTAGCATGTAACTATTTCCATGAGATTGACTCAAATGATATAGTGGTAATGCTTCTATTGAATTTTGACAATCTTTATTTAAGGTAAATACTTGTTTTAGTTTAAATAATTATTATTATGGTACTTTCAACTAATATGATATCGCCTTCATGTTTAGAATTTAGTTAATCACACAAGCATGATACCAACAAAATATAAAAATTGAGAAATGCAATCAAGAAAATCATGCAAAAATTGCAAGTTATTTTTTGTAGCAAAAACAATTTTGAAAGAAGTTAAATAAAGTGTTAAAGGTCATTAATGGTTTTAAGATCTGGAGAGGAAAATTATGTAACCAGGTAACATTGCGATAGCTAGAAAAATCTAATGCCTGTTTTAAGATCCATAAACCACACTTCTACTATTACTCAAAGAAAATGTTACCTTTTCTTGTTTCAATATGTTAATCTTCTGTGTTTGCAAACTGATATGCATGGGCAAACCAAAACATGCAATGTGTTTGATAGCTGGCTGTTTAATAGAATCATGAATAATCCATTGGATATTCATACACTTGTTTTTTTTTAATATAATCCATAGAACACGCATGAAAACTGCTGTCCATGCCTCAATACACCTAGCAATTCCTTTATCCAGATTTGTTGTATCCTTCACACAATTGTTCTCTCAATTCAATAGATAGTATCCCTCATTGTATGAAGATCATCTGTCTCTTCCATATGGCATTTCATTATGGTTTATTGAATCAACTATATTCCAATTACTATTTTTTTCGTCCAAGCCCATCTCTCTTCCACATGGCATTTCATTGGGGTTCATTATGGTTTATTGTTCACTATATTCTGATTACTACATTTAATTCTTACAAAAAGATAAAAACTATAAATTCTCATTCACATGACATCATCATCGAGCAACCATGCGAACTAGCTTTTTTCATAAATTGGTAAGGACTATAATAAATCTCATTCAACCTTGAACTGACAGATCAAGTATATTTAAAAGCATCCCAAAAACTGAGGATAGTAGGGATAGGAAGGTGAACAAGACTACAACAGAGAGGGGCTTGGAAGAAAAAAAAAGTGGGAAAAAACTATATAAGAAAAGGACCACATAAAAATTCAACTTAATGAAGTCTTAAATTCTCTTATACTCCTGT
This sequence comes from Vernicia montana, assembly GCA_949750685.1. Classification (NCBI taxonomy): domain Eukaryota; kingdom Viridiplantae; phylum Streptophyta; class Magnoliopsida; order Malpighiales; family Euphorbiaceae; genus Vernicia; species Vernicia montana. The sequence continues at coordinate 16,843 of CATKHJ010325707.1, forward strand.
ATGAGTGTAGGTATTGTAATAAAAAAATTCAAGCAACACTCGTGTAAGTATCATGTCCCAATTCCCATGAGAGATGTTCCAAACCGACCAGGAAGACAATATAACAAAACTGCTTATTGCATAAGAAATTTGAAAACTCTTGACAATGCGTATAATTTATTTGCATTAGTTCATTTTGTTTCCCCATTCTATGTAAATGTGAAGCTATGTGCTGTCACATCCTGTGCAGAAACTAGACAGCTGCATCCAAATACTACCTCATCTTGTCAAATGGCATTGAATGTATATGATACGACAAGATATCTACCTACAAGGTGCAAAACGCCTCTTCACAGTTTGAAAAGGAAAATATTATTTCTCAGTGCATCAACATTTGATAAAGATGATGAGGGCACATTTTGTATGTGCAACTGTGCCAGTCCTGAGTGATGAGAGATTATAAATATTCAAGCCATCCATATATCTGGAGAATTAGAATCCTAATATTATAAGAAGTTCCTTGAATGTATAAGCTAAATAAAGATCACTAAATGGAACGTCACCTGTTCCTCTTCCTTTGCCATGTGCTGACTAAGTGATGTCCGAAGTGCTCCAGTGCAAGATGCTAATTCCCTTGGGAAACTTTCATCATTTTGCATATAGGAATTTAGCAGCTCAAATAATTGATCAAAAAGACTGCTTTCACCCTTGTGTTCAAGTGAGTACGTTTGTGCCACATTCTTCACACGTATGTCAAGAGCTGGAAAAATAACCTGCATTTCCAAAATATTGTGCCATCAGATTTACTATATATAGCAGAATAAGAGAAAGAAAAGACTGCTTCCGGAGGGTCAACATACAAAAATGATATAGACTCACTAGATGCACTTAATTGCTTTATATAGTTCATATCTAAAAGTTCAAGAAAGCATCAATAAAACAGTCTTTCCAAAGCCAGCAAGCAGCCAACAGTTGGGAAAAGTTCAGGTTTCATGAATCCGATTATAAGTACTAATGCAATAACAAAATCCCAATAGGCAATACCGTCAAATTTCATATCTTATGTTTTAAAAACATATTCATATCTTTTGCTCTTAAAGATTGAAGGATACAGATGTATAATATAATAACTACTTTGCATAAGCATATTTTTCACTAAAGTAAAATTGATTGTATTTTTCATTTTCTAAGTGGAGAGTGGAAGCATGTGAACTACTAGAACTATTTCCCTTAACAAGTTATGAATTATCTGTAAACAACAAAAAACAAGTACCACAGAAAAGTTCAAACCACGAACTTTCAAAAGTTAATATCCTCAACAAGAAAATCATTAGCATCCCTAATTGATATGCAGAAAATCAGAGTATCAAACCCGTGTGAAAATTGCTCTAGCTTCACAAAATATTACAAGCACTTCTGCATATCTGATTCGAACATTTCTTTGTACAATTTCAAAATAATTACAGCCCCAGCAGAGCAGAAGTACCAAAATTATTCATCCCAAAAACAACCACTTCAATGTGCTAAAAATGTCAGAAACTACAAAATAGTTTATATGTTTATACTGAAAAAAAATCGCTATATACACCGGGAGCATACTCGGTCCCTTCCTCCCACAAATTCACAAAGCAGTTAATCCCATGAGTAGAATTAACAGTGGAAAGACGAAACAAACACCAGGAGTATTCAATAATTTCAATATAGGCCTAGTAACAGCTCAATTTATGCGTAAATAGCTAAATACATCACCAAATGCGCCACTAAAAAACTAAAACAAGCAAAAAACGAAGAAGAAAAGGCAGGATTTCAAATAAGTACCTCGTCTTCAGCATTACAATGATGCTTGTAAATCAATCTGAGAAAACGGTACCGTTCGAAAAGAGACCTAACATCAACGGTTTGTCCAGTAGCAAAAGCCATGGCTAATCGGTGAAGCGAATCAAGCTCATTGCGAATAGCCTTATGAAAGTAAAGAAATATAAGTATCGGCGATTTTTGCTCGTTATTACTCTCCAAACAACCCTTAGACTCCACTTTCTTCACCGAGTTGCTCGGCAATATCATACCTTCTCCTCTCTGTAATTCCGGCAACGGCGTCGCCATTTCTCTCTCCGGTCTCCACAATTTTCCTAAGACTTTCCCGGTGGTTCTCCGAGAGGAATTGTACCGTCAAAACTGAAACTTATTTCGGACTTTAATTTTTTAATTAATTTTAGTTTTGTTCAACGGAGAGGAAGAATATGGAAGTTTGGCTTGTTTTGTTTTGTTCTGTTTTGTTTTATTTTTTTGTTTGTTTATTGAGGATTTGATAAGGAAGGAGAGCTTTATAAAATTGCATAGGTGCCCCGTGGCATGCTGACTAGGCAAATGATGATGTAAGCAGCTTGGCACGTGAGAAAGAGAGGTCTTGAATATTCAAGCCTTCTTGTTGCCATGCAACTACACACGCTAATCTTTTTCGAGCTGTTTTGGAATATATATATATATATATTAATAGTTGAAATTTAAAGAAAAAAGGGTTAGCTATAAAAGAAATTCTTGAATTTTACATTTTTATTTCTATTATTTTAAAAAATTAGTAATCTTAATTCCTATACTATTATTAGTTATAAATATAATTAAGATTTGAGTGTTTTGAGGGATTAAAATAATTTTAAGATTAAAGTGAAATTAATTTAAAATTTTAAAAAATAAAATGTAATTTAATTTAAAAATGTTATGGACTAAATTTTGGCCAAAAAAAAAAAAGAATACGGTTATAACCAATAATTAAATGTAGACTTATTAATAAACTTTAGAGATTATATATTCCTAAAAAAATACTTTGGAGATTAAAGGACCAAAAAGCATATTAAAATAAACATTATAAGATATTTTATATAATTAAAATTTTAAAAATAATGAAAAAAAAAATCTTAGAAGGTGAGACACTTGAATTTATTGCATATCTATTGAGCTAAGCAAAAATAAAATTATGAGAAATTTATTAATAATATAATTTATAAATTATAATAAAAATTAGACTATCTAATATATGGATTTTAAAAGGTTTAGGGGCATAAAAAGAGTTTTTTTTCCTTTTTTAATTTCACACTTTATATTTTGAAAGAAAAAAAAAAAGTAATGCACTTTTTTAATATTTTTAAACTGTTGTTATTGAATTTTTATGTATTTTACTTTTATAATCAATAAAATCTTCAATATATATATATATATATATATATATATATATATATAAAAGTAAAGTTGAGAGAAACTTAAAAACCTCCTAATGATTTTTTTTTTCTTTTCAAAATAAAAGTCACAGTATACTAAATTATAACCACTATTTATTTTAATTAAAAATTATTAATTTTTTGTATTAAATATTCTAAAAAATATATATAAGTATTAAAGTTTAGATTTGTAATTTCTTGTATTAAAATGTAAATATCTGATCACTAAATTATTAACTACTAGCAAACGTTACAACTGGGAGCAATGAAGGTAGAGTGCATGTAATTCATGATTTTTTTTTATATATATATATATATACACATCAAAATTTAAATGAATTATACAAAAAGAGTTTAAATTCTTCCCTTTTTCATAAATTCTTAATTTCCACCCAAAATTTAAACTCAATACCTCCTATGAAAATTTCAAATGTCAATAGTTGAGTATATCATTATGTCTTTCACCCTTTGACTTTGATGGAAGAAGATAAATCCTTTAAAGTAATCATTAATTATGAGTAATTAATAAGGATTTGTTAATTATAATAAATATGCGAATCAAGAGTTTGTCAAAAATTAAGGAGATATGAAAGATCATTAGTCTTTTTTAATTTTTTTTTTATTAGGGAAAATGACTTTTTGAATCTTTAATTGTATACTCTCTTCATTCCCAAATATCTATCATTTAACGTTTCTGCATACAGATTAAGAAAATTATTAAATTATCATATAACTTTAAGGTAAAAAAAATTAAAATGTCCTTTTTTATTTTGATGTAAAGAAAAAAAAAATAATTAATGCAAATATTTAGTAGAAAAATAAAAAAAAGGTAAATTTGAAAAAAAAATAATAAATATTTTCTTAAAATTATAAAATAACATATATTTTGGAAAAAAATAATAATCTCTAAAACAACATATATTTTGGAACATATGGAATATCTATACAAAAAGTCTTTAATATTTCATCCGTTCGAAATTGATAGTCTATTTTTTTACACATAAATTAAGAAAATTAATGAATGCCATGTAAATTTCCTAAAATATCCTTACTCTCTAATAATAACATATAGAATATCTATACAGAAAGTCTTTAATATTTCATCCGTCCGAAATTTTTTTCCTTTTATTTTTCCTTTATTTTTGATAAACTAATAAGGGATTGATAGCTAGGTTATTTTCATATATATAGCAGTAAGTAACTAAGTATTATAATACTCATTACAAACTGTACAAATTTAGAGGATTTCATTTTACTTACATTTGATCTAAAATCTAGAATATCTTTTCAAATACAACCATGATCTTTATTTTTATTATAAGATAAAATGTATATGTTTTATATAATATTTCTTGAGTGATATTTTTATAAATCAATATTAAAGATTTGAAATGGGATCATTACATAAATATTCCATCAATTTTATACTATAATAAGTAAAAAAAATTCAAATTTTATACTATTCCTCAATCAGCTATGGCTAATTAAATCAATTGGTATTCATTATAATTTTCCATGCACAAGCTTGTATAAGTTGGGAGATATGTATTACTGTTAAGTTATAATTGATTAGTTGTGAGTGTGAATATAAAATATATTTTATATGATATATAAAAAATTAAAATGAAGAAATTTTTTTAAACAATTCTAATTACAATAATATCAATATTATTTTAAATTCATTAACTGAAGAAAACTTTAAACATTTGAACGAAAATAATAAAATTTAATTTAACAATATGTCATTATTACAACAACAAAATTCCTTTATTTTATTAATATTTATTTTTAAATTTAATAATTAGAGACTATGATATAAAAACAATTTATTCACAAAGTATTTTTAAACATTGATATTTTTATTTTATTAGGAAACAAATATGATGATTATCCTCGTGTGTGAAGTACTAATAATAATGAAAAGAAATTTAAAACCATATTAATAATTAAACTATAAATAAATCAAAAAAATCCATTTGATATAGTTTAATAATCGAATCTTAATCAATAAAAAAAAATTCATTATCAATCAAGTTAATTCTTGAATTTTAATATGAAGATATTTAATAAGATGGCATTAAACTATAAATAAATAGAATGAAAATAGGTTTAGACAATACTGAAAAAAGAATTTGGAAGCAATCATGAGAATTGTTAAAAGCAGAAATGCACTTCATTTACACAACATCAACTTATTATTAATGATGATACCATAGTAGGACCATAATTAATTATTAATTATTATGTATATATTCTCTATCTTTTTTTTTTTTTTAATTTATATTTTTGTTGATTCACGCACGTGAATAATATCATTGCATTTGTACAAGCATATTGATATTTTGCTTAATGACCAATTAGATGATAGTTAACTAAAATTAATTGCTACTTAAATGATTTTTTTTTAATTATACTTATAATTGATTGTTAAGTGGGTCTATTCTATTTCATATTATTAATTAAAGTGAATTTTATTTTTAATTTTCAATGTCTAGCTTTTTTTTTTTAGTAGTTTAAAATAATTATCTTATATATAAATATAAATACTACGCAACCATAACTCTTTTTTTTTTTTTTTTTTTTTTTTTGAGAAATTGAACCTTTAACTTTTAATATATATTCAATTATTTATTATTAAACTAATAAAAATATATACTCAATAGCGTATTGCATAAATAATAAAGTATTGGCATAAAATTTTGGATTTTCATTTATATATAAAATTAAAATTTTGAATAAATTAATTTTAGTATATTAGTATAATAAATTTTTAAATTTTGCTTTTACAAACAGAAAAAAGGGATAACTAAAAAATAAATAAAAAAAATAAACTATATCAATAGAAGCAAGAATTAATGTAGAATAATGAAAGTGAAATTAATAATAATAAATAATAAATGTGATGTTGAAAGTAAAACGATTTGGAGGTTACTTAGAGACGTGTGTGGAGCGTGCCATGGATTGGCTGGCAGCTGACAAACTCATGCCTTCACACTTCACAGGCATCAAGACAACGCATTCCTTTGGTGTGACCGTTTGCCAAAATCTCCTAATATTTTATATCAAAAAATTAAATATATATTATTTAAAAATAATTTTATAGAAATAGAACTACTAAATTTATAATAATATCAATTATTCTAATTAAAATTTTAAAAATATTTTTATTTTATATAAAATTATATTATATATTTTTATAGTGTTAATTAGATTTAAGATAATAAGCAAATTAATTAATTATTTAAACTTTCAAATTATTAGTGGGATTGAGTTAAAAAAAATTATTCACTAAAACATTTATACATGAAATTTTTTTCTTAATTTTCCAAGCAATAAAAAATTCCCATCTAAAAGAAAGTCTACTCTCCTTTAAAAAAAAACAAAAAAAAAAAAGGTTATACTTTTTTTTTTTTTTTGATAATAATAAAAAAAAAGATTCTACTTAATTCAAGCTTAGGTCATCAAGACACCAACCATGAGTCTCTTAAGTTAAAGCCTTAACTACTAAATAAACAAAAATAACTAAGAAAAATGTCAAACAAAAAAAAAAAAAAAGAAAAAAAGGAAACATAAAATGGAAAAAACTTTACTACAGGAAATAACTCCCTTTTAACAATATAAGGATTTTATACTATTAAAAAAATAAAAACTTGTTACTCATAATATCACCTAATTAATGTGTAAGTTTCCATAATAATTTTTTTTAATATATAATACTACTATTATATAAATTTAATATCACCAATATTTTCTTTTTTCTAAATTATATATATATATATTTAGGAAATATCACCAATATGTTGTTAATTATTATTTTTAAAAAATAAATACCAAATAATATTGAATTGATGTTGTTTAATCTAATATTTATTGTAGTGATTATGTATTTAGTTTCTATCATTTACTTTGTAGAAAATAAAAAATAGAAAATATTTTTAAAATTATATAAATTTGAATATCAATTGAAATTTAATTAGAAAAATTATACTTAATTACAAATTAATAATTAAAAAAAAAAAATTGTTTAAATTTAAAGTTTCTAATAATTTGTAATCAAGTGAAGAATCCTTAACCTTCCGTAGGCCATCTGTCCTCTTCTACGTTAGAGACAATGTTATCATAATATGGCAAGCTTTTACCTTAAAATTGATTTTTTCTTGTAAAGGCATCTTCCAATATTATATTATTCCTTTTTTATATTATTCTTTCCAATATTACTTATTTATAGAGTGGATTAACTTTTTTCATACATCTCCACTTTAGTTGGAGATTCTCTTTGATTGCTTTAATGTTCTTAGCTTTAATTGTAACTTCTAACTTTTTCCATCAAATTTTTCTTGTCATTTTCCTTAATTATATCTCCCACTATGTATCATTATCCTTTTCCTCCTTTTTTCTTTTAATTATATATCTTATGATTATGATATTCCTAATAATCTCATATTTATTTCATTATACCCAAAAAAAAAAAAAAAAAAAAAGAGTTAATTTTTCAAATCTTAATATTCTTTTTTTCTCTAGAGTCTATAATTACTTGAAATAAGTGAGTATTTAAATTTAGAATCATATTGTTGAATTTTTATTATTTTACATTTGAAAACAAATTTAAATATTTAGTCCTTTCAAAGACATGCATATTCAAATCAACTTCAAGCAATGTTTAGTGTAAATAAATTATATTAAAATTTGTGAAATTTATTTGAAATTTTATGTTTTCCTATATGAAATGAAAATGTTTATTTTACTAATTTTATGAAATATAATACAACTAAACTAAATTCTATATTTATAAATAAATTTTACATTTTAAATTTTAATTCAAACTTGGGTAAAGATTTTATGATATACCAAACTTACGGTAAGATATAAAAAATTTAAATTTTAATAATTTTTTCTATACAAAATATTTTATGTATATAAAAATAAATATTTGCATTTAATTTGCACCATTGTGAGTAGGCCTGAAGGTTCGAGTCTTACTCGTCAGACCCCAAGAAGCTACAGTTTGAATTTAATTTTTTTCTCTTGTATTATATATAAAGAAATATTATTTATTGATATTGAAATTATTTTTAAAATTATAAAATTATAAATTTATTTGAATTCTCTAACTATTATTTAAATATTTGAACTCTCTAACGATTATTTTAATTAAACCTTGACAATAAATTTTTAGTGTTAGTTATAAAATAAATTCTAAAGTACGAGATAATTTGATTCAAAAAAAAAAAAAAAAAAAGTACGAGATAATTATAATTTAAACTCTACCTTTTAAAAAGATAATTATTGGAACTTTAAAAAATTTAAGAATTTTAGAAAAAAATCTTAGCATAATTTTTTTGTTACAATTTTTCTTAAATATTTTTTTTGTTTGAAAAATTAGCACTGCATATACTTTATTTTAATACATGATTTACATATAATTATCTATTGTTATATAAAGAATTAAAAAAGAAATTTAAGATTGAATCATTTCAATTTTTTCAAATGGAAATTATTATTTTTATATAGACTTTATATATAGATTTGCTTCACTCTATATGATTGATTTCTATATAAATTGCAAGAATTAATAAAGAAAATTAAAAAGAATGAGGGAAATAATTTTTTCAAAATTCAATTTATAATGTATTAATGTTATTGTTAAAGAGAGATTATATTTATTATAGTGTAACTAAGATATTAACCAAAAAAGCTCTGTGTCTAAACAATTGGCACAAGCAATATGTTTTGTCTTCTGATTCAATAATTGTGGTTTTTGACTACCCTAAATAAAATATCATGTCATAAAACTTAGAAATTAAAATAATTATATTGCAACACTTAGTAATATACTTATTTGTTACTATCTTTACGTAGCTATCAGCAACACATTCATATTAATTAATTAGATATAATTGATAGGCTCAATGAGATGACCTTAATTAATTTGGCATTGGTAACAGGTTAAGTTGATAGCAACCCAAAGGCCAAAAGTCACCCATAGAAAAATAAAATAAAAGAGGCTAAGTCCATTGATATCCAAGTTTAGCACATGTTTAATTTCTCTCTTATATAATCACAAATTAATCCATGGAATTGCATTTTCTTATATATATATATATATATATTATTATTATAATTGCTCATATAATATTCTTCTCTTTCGTTGTCCCAAACCCATATTTTCTTATCCTCCTAACATTTTTAAAACTTGTTATCCCGCCCCATTTTTTAATGGTATTTCTCTTTGAACACTTCTCTCTCTCTCTCTCTCTCCATTGATGGTGTTTTTCAAAACAGCACTTCTCAAGAATAGATTCATATATTTTCATATCTTCCCTTTCAATCTACTTTCTTTCATATTTCTACTTTTATTTTTATTTTTTTTTTCTAATAATAATTTTTAAAGAACTAAAAAAACAAATCAAAAATTCAAACATATGGAAATGAAAAAATGACACAACTCCTCAAAGTTAATCTACATCAGTTCATCATCAACTTCATCAATGTAATCTTTATCTCTGCTGTTATAAATTTTTTGAAAAATAATTTTCTTCTTAGATTTTGAGCTTTTATTCTTAACCTGGAGAATAGATAAGCAAAGAGAATGCTTATTGGGTCAATCAAGAGGCTTCAAAGCAAATAAATCAAGCAACAACCCTAATCAAACAAAATTGAAACCAAGCTAGAAACAATGAGCTACTAAAATTTCAAGTGTGCAACAACAGTTCAATCCTTCTCAGATGACAAACAAAGATACCAGAATCAACTATGAGGATTAAAATAATACCTTGTTTCTACATGACTAGAAAGAACATTTACTGTCAACAAAATCTTCATCCTCTTCAAAATCATCACCATCATCACTGGGCCTATAATAGTCATCGTTATCATCATCAACAACTTTATTTTTCCCTTTACGAGATGAGCATAGGAGAGCTTCTTATAGCATTGAACCTCTAAAGCTTAAATTTCCATGTAAGTCAATCGATTCCCATTTTTTTTCAATTTGCTTACTTTATACACCAGACACCCTCTCCAATTCTTCGATTTGTCTCATGATCTTGTGAGACACTCCTTCTATAAAGCTATTTGGCTGCACAATCAATTAAATCAAACAAAATTCTATAAAAAAAATTGATTTCACATTTCAAATTTCATTAAAAATTAATCAAAGACATTATACAAATCAAACAATACACTTTTTGATAATGTAAATCAAAGAGGATAAATTTAGCACTAAAAAATGAATTACCTTCAAGAGATCTTCGTTGAGAGAGAGAAGAGAATCTAAGGTTCCAACACGAAGATTAGGAATATTGAATTGAAATTTTTTAAAAGAAATTGAAATTGAGAAATAAAAAAATTAGATCAAATAAAATATAGATTGAAAGAGGAGAGGAGAGTGAAGTGAAATTAACCGTATAAAAAGGAGTAGAGGAGTATCAAAGGAATGCTTAGAGATTTATTCTTGTAAACGATTCCACAAAGTCAAAGCCAAGTTTTGAACCAGCAAAGACACAACCCAATATCTACTCGCCATTGTTGTCCTTTCTTCTTCTTCTTCTTCTTTTGATTATCGAAGCTTATACACACAGAGAAGGAGAGGCTTTTCTAGTTGTGGAAGAGAGGAAAATTTTCATTAATTTTATTTTTTTATTTATTTTCTCTTTTTGTTGGAAGATAATGTATTTATTATTACTATGTGTATAATGAAGTGGATCATAGAGAGAGGAAAAAAGAGAAAAGCAATAAATTTTAGCCAAGTATTATTTTATTATTATTTTAGTCCACATGTAAACTATTAATTCTTCCAAGCGAAGGCAATTTAAGAAAAGTAACCCTTGGATTACTGCTTCATATTCAACAATATTATTAGTAGCCTCAAAGTCTAACCTTAAAGCATATTCCAACATGAATCCTTGAGTACTCTTTAGTATAATACCAATGTCATTTCCCTCATTGCTACTAGCCCCATCTACAAATAACTCCCAACTTGATTCAGATTTTACTGGTGATTTCTTTATCTGAATTGTATTCTAAAGATTCTGATTTTTGAATTTTTGCTCAGGGTCGAAGGAACATTTAGATATAAAATCTGCTAAGGCTTGCGCCTTGATTGCTGATCTTGATTTATATTGTAGCCCATATTGTCCCAATTCTATTGACTAACAAAGCATCCTCCCAGATATTTCTGGTTTATGCAAATTTTTTTTATAAAGGTTGATCTATCACCACTATTCCTTGATGACCTTGCAAATATACTTTATACTTTCTAGTGGAGAGAAGTAGAGCATATGTCTACTTTTCTATTGACAAATAATTCAACTCTGCTCCTTGAAGTACTTTGCTGAAATAATAGATGGGTTTTT
>CATKHJ010325723.1:0-10339 GCA_949750685.1 Vernicia montana
TGGGAATGTAATATTTGGTATATTCCTTTATGGATAATGGAATTCCTTTAATGTATGTTATGGATGGTTATAGTGTTGTGTAGGGGTTCTGATCCGGGAATCGTTTATGCATGTTTGGTCATAGAGTAGTATTGGGTTCTACGGGTTTTCGGTGGCCTTACGCCTACCCATGCCCTAGGACCGTCGCGACTCGGTAAGCCGGGTTGGGTCGTGGCACATGGTCTCTGTAACATCATCATATTCACCCTCACCCTGAAATCCCATGTTGCCTCTATAATAACCTTTTTCATGGCTATCAGATTCAGTTGAATCATAGTCACTACTACTATCAGTCTTAGTTACTCTTCCAAATCCATGTATAGAGATACCAATTGTTTTTCCCTTTCTAGATTCAATCTCTATTCTTTGTATTTACCTTAGCCTTGCCTTTCATATCTCTCATACCTGCAATTCAAATATATGTTCATAATAAAAATTAATTTAATCAAATATTAACCAAGTAATCAAATAAAAAATGAAAGTAAGTAAATGGATAACAACTTACATGTTTCCCTCATAGTAGTAGCATCATTGTTTGGATGTGTAGCATTTCTTGGGGCAACATCTTCTTACATACATGGTACATTAGTGGGCAACTCATCCATATTGGTTTGTGATGGCTTACAAATCCATCACAAATATCATTATTCTCAGCCCCATTTTGTAGTCTAATTCCTTCACCAATGAGAGTATCATTCAATACACAACTATTCTGAGTATTAATGTGCACATCACTAGCATCATGTACACTACTACTCTGATTCTTGAGGTGCACACCACCATCATTGTCTCTTGCTATATCAGAATCACAAACTTCAGTCTCAACATTCACTTCATGTAAATTACTATTCCCATTCTCATTCCCTGCCTCCTCATGTACAGCTTCAGCATCATTAGGAGGAGGAAGAGGTAAATACAATACATCACTCTCTGTAAATTTTAGTTCATCCACACCATGCTGAACATAAAATTCAATGACATCATTTGTACTTGTATATCTTAAAACAGTTCTAATTCCTTCATCCCTATCAACTACATATAACCCCTCTTTAAGACTTTTCCCAGGTTCCCTAAATAAAATATGGTCTATATTGTGAAACCCTAAGTCTTCAATTAACATTTTCTTCATATCAATGTAGTTTAACATATCATGATCAAAATCTTTTCCACTTCTTCATGTCCATTTATATAATAAACTTCATCATTTTCAACAAGCCAAGCGCCACCATATTTAAATATAATATCAACTAAATGATCACTCATTCTGCATAAATAATAAAAATACAAAAAATAATTAATAAATAAGAGGTTAATATAAACAAATGGTCCACTTATTCAGGGACCACCTAGATTTCTACTAATTTACCCTAGTAATACACAAATCCAATTTTATTACCCTGACAAGAATTGATTTTTTTTTTCTTATTATTTCTTGACTTAAATCTATAGTACAATAAGAAATTACTTGGATTACCATCAATAAGGGCTAGGAGCAGTAAGCTTTTTTTAATGGCAACTCAATAAATTCACATATGCTACCCACATCCGTGCACAACTGTATCTTAATATCTTCGCTCAGAGCAAATGAGGATGTTTCAATTTTTTTTCTTTGCTAATCGAAAGTGAAATGAGCGAGTAAAAATGCAATGCAAGAGTAAAAAACCAATTTTAGATTTTTAATTAATTTATTTATTGTATTTTAATCCTTAGTCAATCGTTTGGCGGTAATTTTCCTGCTCACCAGTGTTAATGTCTGAACATGGGACCATTTAATTAACTTTACTCACTTCTCAAACAATTTTCGTTCGTCTTTATCAATCTAAGCCCTTATTTGAGCTAAAAATATAAGTTTAGGGATTTAATTAAATAAAAATTTAGTTTAGGCTTTAAATTAAACTTTTAGAAAAAATTTAGGCCCTAAATTAGATATTTCCTCGCTCGAGCTGATAAAAAAAATATAGAGCCGGCTTAATCATAGTTTGTTTAATTGTTTCATGACTTAAAATCCAAAACGACCAGCCGTTTTATCCGACTGGATTGACCCATTCTGTCTTTCTGGTCAGGGGTAAGTATCTAGGAGCGCTGAGAAGTTGGCAAGAACAAAAGACCCATCAGTGTTGGCTGATCTCTGCATTTATAGGGTTTTTTCTCTAAACTATGGTCTCCCTCTCTCCCCATTGAAATGAAGTCCCGCATGACAACTCTCCATTTCCTTCTTCTTTTCCTCCTTTTTCTCGGCTCCCAAACAGTCCTTTCCTGGAAAAAAGACGAGTTCCGAAATTGCAACCAAACCCCCTTCTGCAAACGCGCCCGCTCCCGCAAGCCCGGCGCGTGTTCACTAGTCGCCCTTGATGTTGCAATCTCTGACGGTGACCTCACCGCCAAGCTCCTTCCCAAAACCTCACCAGATTCAGATCAAGGTGAGGAAGATCAACCAAAGCCTTTGATCCTCACTCTCTCGATCTACCAAGATGGCATCATGCGTCTCAAAATTGATGAGGACCATTCGCTTGACCCACCCAAAAGACGCTTCCAAGTTCCCGACGTAATCATGCCGGAATTCGAGAACAAGAAGCTCTGGCTGCAAAGGGTTTCAACAGAAACAATAGACGGAGATGCTAGTCCCTCCTCCGTCATCTACTTATCAGATGGTTACGAGGCTGTTCTTCGCCATAATCCGTTCGAGGTTTATGTCCGAGAGAAAAATTCCAATGATCGCCGAGTGGTTTCATTGAATTCTCATCAGTTGTTCGATTTTGAGCAATTGAAGGCTAAAAAGGAAGGGGATGATTGGGAGGAGAGATTTAGAGGTCATACAGACACAAGACCCTACGGTTCTCAATCCATTAGTTTCGATGTATCCTTTTACGGTGCTGATTTTGTGAGTGGAATACCAGAGCATGCCACGAGTGTCGCTTTGAGGCCTACCAGAGGTCCTGGAGTGGACTTCTCTGAGCCTTACAGATTGTTTAATTTGGATGTTTTCGAGTTCTTACATGAGTCGCCATTCGGCCTCTATGGGTCAATTCCGTTCATGATTGCGCACGGTAAGACTGGAAAAAGCTCAGGATTTTTCTGGTTGAATGCTGCTGAAATGCAGATTGATGTTTTAGGAGATGGATGGGACTCTGAGTCTGGGATATCTCTACCTTCTGGGCAGAGCAGAATTGATACATTTTGGATGAGTGAAGCGGGAATTGTGGATACCTTCTTCTTTGTGGGTCCTGGTCCAAAGAATGTTGTGAGCCAATACACAAGTGTTACTGGAAAGCCTTCAATGCCACAGTTTTTTGCAACTGCTTATCATCAATGTAGGTGGAATTACAGGGATGAAGAGGATGTTGAGAATGTGGATTCCAGGTTCGATGAATATGATATTCCTTATGATGTTTTATGGCTTGATATTGAACACACAGATGGTAAAAGGTACTTCACATGGGATTCTCTTTTGTTTCCTCATCCAGAAGATATGCAAAACAAGTTGGCTGCTAAGGGGAGACATATGGTCACTATTGTGGATCCTCATGTTAAACGGGATGAGTCGTTTCAGCTGCATAAACTGGCTACAGAGAAGGGATACTATGTGAAGGATGCAAGTGGGAATGATTATGATGGGTGGTGCTGGCCTGGTTCATCTTCCTACTTGGATATTTTGAATCCAGAGATCAGATCGTGGTGGTCTGACAGGTTCTCCTACAACAATTATGTTGGTTCCACGGCTTCTTTGTATATTTGGAACGATATGAATGAGCCTTCTGTGTTCAATGGCCCAGAGGTATGCTCTTTCTTTCTTATTTCAGTTATAAGGTAGTAACTTACTATTTATTTCTACTATAGCTCATGGATGATACCTTTGTGCTTACTCGGGGAATACATTGTTCTTTGATTATTTACTTTATTAGCTTTTCAGAGGACTCTTGTAAACTTTTTGTTTTCATAACTTTCCTTACAATTAGCTCTTAATTTCTATTATAAATGATTACTATGATTTTGGGCATCCCTATTATCCTGAGTTGTAAGATCATAAATGGGAACTTATTTAATACTTCTACAGGAAAAGTTAAGAGAAAAATCTAAAGTTTCAAAATCGATTGTAAAAGAATTCAATAAATACATCTATTGTCAGTTCAAAAAAAAAAAAATATTACATCTATTTGTCTAGAAACAATTGCAACCTGTTTTATAGTATATTGTCTTGATATCTTGATGTAATAAGAAGTTGTTGAAATTGTAAAAGGTATTTTACTGTTGTATATCGGGGTTGCCAGTTTCCTTAATTGTTATTTTTGGCTATTGCACTTCTTGAAAGTGTGTTAAATGTATTGAAACTATATGATGTTTTATACATGAATATTCATTAAACATTTAAATTTTATATTATATAATACTAAAGAGTATAACATATGAAACATGAGGCACTAAAGAGCTATTCTATTTTAATGCTTGGAGCCTAAAGTTATTCTATTTAATAACTTTGTTATTGTTGGTCAGTGGAAGGACTAGTGTAAATGGTTTTAAATTTCCAGGACTTTGAACTAGTTGAGAAAAGAGAAGACTTATATTTTGTCTAAGACCTCAAGGATGCTGTTGTATTTACCCTTTTTTACGTGGACCATAAACTATTCATACGTGGAAGGGGAAATGAAAGGTTTCAAAGGAACTAACTATCGATTGTGACCAGGTGACAATGCCAAGAGATGCTTTGCATTTGGGTGGCATCGAACACCGTGAGCTGCATAATTCTTATGGTTTCTACTTTCACATGGCCACTTCTGATGGGCTCCTAAGGCGTGGAGATGAGAAGGACAGGCCCTTTGTTTTATCAAGAGCATTCTTCGCTGGAAGTCAAAGGCACGGAGCTGTTTGGACTGGAGATAACACAGCAGATTGGGATCACTTGAGGGTTTCCGTTCCAATGATTTTGACACTCGGTCTGACTGGAATGTCATTCTCTGGTAAATGTGATTTCTTTGTTTTGATATCAATTATGAGCTGTTCATTTTCTAGATGGTCGGAATTCATAATTTTTGTTCCCTCCCCTTCAGGTGCGGATGTTGGTGGATTCTTTGGGAATCCAGAGCCTGAGTTACTAGTTCGCTGGTATCAACTTGGTGCTTACTATCCTTTCTTTCGAGCTCATGCACATCAAGACACCAAAAGAAGAGAACCTTGGCTATTTGGGTACTTTTTCTGTTCTTCTCAAGTTAGTTGATTATGGTTTCTCTTCTATGCACTGTTCTTGTTTTCCTTTTTTGGGTGGGTGGTGGGTTTCAGTTCTGTTGGGGCAGTGTTGCTCTGGGTCGACATTCATGATTGCTTGCATTATTAACATTGTTCTTGTGTTTCTTATCTCACTTTTTTCATTTTCATTTTTTGAAGTACTTTGTTTTTCAATCCGTGAGATTCATTATTCCAAACTGTAGATATATGTGATTGTTTATTTATTTTTGTTATTTATTTCCTTTTCTGATTTGATGCTAAAATAAGTGGCTCATAAGATGGTTGGATTGAGAGTATATATATCAATTAAAACTTTGAAGCATAATGCTATTAGATAAAACTTTTCCCCCTTTGGAATGTTAAAGCCACACGATATTATTGATGGTCTTGAGCTCTTGGGCATGTCATGTTAAATGTTTAAGGTGGTTGCACTCAAGCACCATTCCATATGTGATTGCTGTAGAGAGAAGAACAAATTGGAGAGATTTTGAAATCTGGTGTCATGTTGAAGAGTTGGTGTGATTTAGTAATAAATGTGATAGAAGGCTTAACTATATAGAGGCTAGTAATTGTCCTGTATGCTCCAATTGTGTAATCTAGCCTTTTGCTCTTTTGAATATATAATCAGTCTTGGAAATGAATGTTCTTGATGATTGCAGGGAACGAAACACAGAGCTTATCAGAGAGGCAATACGTGTTCGTTACATGTTGCTCCCATATTTCTACTCATTATTCAGAGAAGCAAATGCTAGTGGTATTCCTGTTATGCGTCCTTTGTGGATGGAGTTCCCTTCTGATGAACGTACTTTCAGCAATGATGAAGCTTTCATGGTTGGAAGCAGTCTTCTGGTGCAAGGGATCTACAATGAGGTGCCACTGTAACCATATGTTTATTGTATATCAATTTTGAGTATTTTCCCCTTCACTTTTCTTTTTTGGTCTCTTAAATTGAAATTATAATTTCTTCCTACTAGCAAGCAAAACATGCATCTGTCTATTTGCCGGGGAAAGAATCTTGGTATGACCTTAAAACTGGAACTGCATTTAAAGGAGGTAAAACCCACAAGCTGGAGGTTTCAGAGGATAGTGTTCCCTCTTTCCAGAAGGCTGGAACTATCATACCAAGGAAAGACCGGTATCGTCGAAGCTCCACACAGATGGTGAATGATCCTTACACTCTGGTATGTAATTGATATCTGATACCTTTTTTTATACATGCTTGTCTCATCTACTTTTTATAACCTAGGTTCAGGAATTCCGTATTCATATATATTTTTTTTAAGTCTTGCGCCAGAAAAAAGGTTATGTTCCTGGATATATAATGTCAACTACTTGACATCTTCACAATCAGTGTTACTAGCAATGTTGTTGAGCCCAGACTGGATTAATCAGGAATTGGAGCCATGGGCGGCCCAATCTGAAAAAAAAAAAAAAAAAAAAAAATTTATTGTGACCCTCTTGCAGTTCACATATGAACCAGCCAGGTAACCAGTGACCGAGTAGACCCAGCCAGTTTCAAGTGGGTAACATGGGGTTTTTGAAGGACAATGTTGTAGTAGTTCAAACTGCCACATCATCTCAGTGAAAAAAGTAGTTTGCACATAATTGCTGCTGTTGGAGCTCGATTCTGAGCCAATAGGTTAAGCTTTAATTGCATAACCATTTGAGCTGGAGAATTAGACGTGACTCTTCTGTTCTAAATTATATTTAAAGGCTAAATATAAATTTGCTTTTTGCGTAACTTTTTTTTGTAATACTAAATTATAACTATTAAAATTTAAATGTACAAAACATATCAAATTACTACATTTTTATATCTTATCAATATAAGTACAAGAATTATCATTTTAAAACTTTGTTTCAACTATTTCTTTTATAGCCCACTATTGTTTTCTAAATATAAATTCTAATAAAAAATTTTAAATGATTTATTAGAACTTGTGATTGAAATTTAACTAAAGTCATTTTAACTAATTTATTTTAATTTAGTTTATCACCTTAATGTTTTCTTTAATTTATATGTAATTCCTAATAATAATTTACTATTTCCATGTAATTTAACAAGTTTTTAATAGTTATTTAATTCAATTCTTGTTCAACCCCAGTTTGACTACAGTTGAACCTTAAACTCATGACTTTCTGCTTTTACTGGTTCATAGACTGGCTGGGTATGAAAACCTTGGTTACTAGAAATCGTTGCCATCTCTAGCTATTTGCGTTTTGGATTTCATTATCCAGATTATGTAAAAATTAGTGCGTTTTGGATCACGTTAAAATTAGTGCTCTAATATGCAAAACGATAGAGAATCAAACAATCTTAGTTGTGCAAATTTTGAATGTTATTATTATTGTTGTAACGTAGCATTGTTGAAATATGATGTTATGCTGTGAATTTTTTGGGTTTGGATTTTTATAGTTCTAACGTAGCATTTTATTAATTAAAACTAATTTGCTACTCTTATAGGATATTAGAAAAATCTTTGTGATGGTTCTTATTTCAAACCAGTATAAAGATTTTGTACCCCCTCTCCCTCTCTTCCTCTCTCTTCTCTGCACAATCCAATCCACTACGTCTAGACATCGATGTTTTGTTTTCCCACATACCCAAGTGATCCTCAATTTAGGTAACCTTATTCACATGTCTGCTGGTTAATTTTGTGCATTGCTCATGATTTTGCTTGCCATAGCTACAGATTACCTGTCTTTTTGTTACATGAATTTGGTGTTGCTTATATCAAATTCTCTTATAAGTGCATACTAACATTGGAAATTAACAAAAGTATACCAAATATCAAATCTCGTGGAGATAAGTGCATTGGATATCAAGAGAAGCTTCAACCAAATTTAACTTTGGCATGAAATGTAGGACTTCACTCTACATATGATTACAAGGAAAAAAAAAAACTAAAAAAGTTGTAAAATTAGCAGGCATAAAATGAAGCACCTGTGAAATGCTCTCTTCTAAGTGTCATTCTGAGCAATAAGGCAACTGTCATCAGTACATTGTTTAATCACTATGAAATTTGGTGTCTGTCTTCTTCACTCGCTTCCCAATTATGTAGGATCTATATTTTTTATGGTTGTTTAAGCATATTATTATATAATTTAGGGTAGGTTGCAGTCCAGTTTCAAGCCTGGGCAAGGCTCCTCTGAGCCTCTATTTTTTTGCCTTTGGCATCTGTCCATATGGATGATTATCCTGCCACGGCACCCCTTTGGTGTTGGGTGCTTCGTATTCTCTTTAAGCTGTTTGAAAGTTCAGTTGTCCTATTTAGCATTGTTTTTAAGTTACAGGCTAGCTTCATGAGGATAGATTGGAATGTCAAAACATTATCATTTGGTTCTCTTCCCTATAGGTTAACTTTCAAATTGGGGCATAGAAAAATTGCAATGAAGTTCCTCCTGTCTTGAATATCAAAGCACGGAATTGCAACAGTTTCTCTGAATTGTTTTAAGTGACTCATCAATGGCTTGGCGATAAGGGTTTTGCACTCTCCTTAACTTGAGATATCTATATGTTTGACCATTTTTTGTTCCTAGCATGATCAGCCATTTGTTCTAATCTTATCCCTTTTTTTTTTTTTTAGGTGATAGCTCTAAATAGTTCCCAAGCAGCTGAAGGTGAGCTCTATATTGATGATGGTAAAAGTTTTGAATTTATGCAAGGGGCCTACATCCACCGCCGTTTCATTTTCTCAAAGGGCAAGCTTACATCCATGAACTTGGCTCCAACTAGCAATGGCAAATCAAAATTTTCCTCAAAATGTGTCATTGAAAGAATTATACTGCTAGGATACTCTCCTGGGCCAAAGAGTGCACTAATTGAACCAGCAAATCAGAAGGTCGAAATTGAACTAGGGCCAGTTAGGATTCAAGGTGGTGGACGTGGAGCATCTGTTGTAACCATCCGCAAACCTATGGTCCGGGTTACTGATGATTGGATGATCAAGATTTTATAAGAAGTGCAGTACAAGGTCATAAAATTTTCCTAGTTAGTAGGATGTTATAGTCAACTGCAAAGAGTGGACTTACATTGATAAATTCAGGGGTCACGAGGATGCATAAACACTTAGAACTTGCTTTCAGAGCCATGTCGATTGCTCAGCTTTTATGGGTGAATCTTCTCCAAATTAAAAGCAACTCACATTAGCATTGAGCATAATTGTTCTGGATTTGATTAAGGTTGCATGAAATTGAGAAGTAGAGCTAATTTTGCCTGAATTGATCCAACTTTGTTGACGATGATTTTTGTTTTGTTTTTCTTCCTTCCATGGATAAAGGTTGGGGGTTGAACATAGTTTGAAAGTCTTCTAACAGAATCAATCCTCTTGATTTAGAGGATAATTAATTGGGTTAGGGCAGTTGAGTTATGCCCTAAGAAACAAAGCTGTTTTTTTTTTTTTGGGGGGGGGGGGTAGGTGATGAAATCAGTTATGAACAGGATTAATCCGTTGTTGGTTGGATTGGTTCGGATTAACGAAATGGTCAAATTAAAATACTAAGTAAAAGAATGAGTTATACATATTAAATCGCGATGGAACCACACCTTTTTTAATTAAATTGTATAATTTAACATCAATATTATAAAATTTAATTTAATTTTTATATTTTTATACGTTTAATATTTATTAAGTGATTTTTAAATTTTTAAATCATTAATACATACTAAAAATATAAATTTTATTATTAAAAAATTCACAGTTGAAATGCTTTTAAAATCTAAAATTCATTTATCGTTGAGGTTCTGAAATTCTTTGGTAAAGTTTTGGTGCTCTGGTAATTGTAAGTCTGCAAGATAAGAAAAAGGATGAACACAAGAATGATTCCGGTGAATTCATTTCGATGATTAAGTGGGTCCTTATTTTGGCAGAGTGACAGTACAAAAAGAATAAGTACCTTTCTGGCTGTTAGCTATTTATAAAGGGGTAGTTTCTACCATAACTTGAAAAAATTTCAAGTCAACTTTACTTGAGTTTTACAGCTTGACACGTGGTAAGCAAAGATAAAATAAAGATTTGGCTACCGGTTTCCGGGTCATTTGGCTTCCTTTTATTGTTTATATTTTCTTTTGAATTCATTT